>CP136062.1:49561727-49765544 GCA_032622095.1 Siphonodentalium dalli
ACCCCATAAAAATCAGGTTTTTAAGCAGCCATAACTCGAGAAGTTCAAGTCCAATTTGAGTGGAATAGTGGTCAGCGACAACAAAAGAAGATTATGTCCACCAAATTTCATCAAAATCTGCGCCAAAAGAATTTTGAGATACATACCCACACGCCCGTTCTCCCAAACCGGAAGTGATATCCGTCAACTATATATACCATTTGAGAGCGCAGAGTTTGCTGCAGATCATGCAAAAAGTCCCAACTCAATATCTCAAACCATTCTGGATTCCATATAAAGAGCGTTGTTTTATCCTTCGACCAGTAGCGAACTTTTAAACCGGAAGTGCGAACCCTATCATTTTTCGGTGGTTCATAACACACATATATGCGCAAATAATGAAAAAAGTCCGAACCCGATATCTCAAGCCGTTTATGAGGAGATAGGTTTACAACAATAAAAACCGATAAAGAGCGTTGTTTCCAAAGGTCAAGGTCACACGAAATTCCCTATTTTGCATCGACTGCATATACTCAATGGCTATGCAGGTACCAAATTTTCAAATCAATCGGTCTAGCCGTTTCGACGATAAAAGAAATCAAACCTCGATTTTGCAAGTCATTTTGGTAGCGCGAAAAAACCCCAAAAATCAACAAAATGGCGATAACTCCGAGGTCAAGGTCGGACGAAATTCTCAATAGGCTATTTTCAGAGAACTTCCAAAGTTATATGCTGAAACCAAAAACAGCAATGTGAATCGGTCCAGCCGTTCCTGAGATATAAGCATGTTATTGGAATAATAATAAGAAGAAGAAAAATAAAAGCCAGAAGAATTACAATATACTTCCATGTTAACACATGGAAGTATAATAACACGATAAAGACATTTAATTACGAGAAAGGCGATGTTTTCGGCGAAGTTTAGCATTCGCAGTGTGATAACGCGACAATCTTCAAAGGTCGCGATCGACTACATGCAAACTTAAAATACCGCCGTCGCGCATCTATGCGTTGTCAATGAGTTACCACGTGATCGATCACGTGCTATGCTTCTGTTTACATGTGACAATCACGTGATCGGGCTGATGATCATGTGACTTCGTCTACAACAAAATCTTCGGCTAACTTCGGAATTTTTTTTAATCGTTATAAAAATAACGATTGGCGGCCGAATATTAGATTATATGCGCCCAATGGACATTTTATATATATATTATCGGTATATTGAAAGAAAATAATATTGTTTTTTCAGGACCGTATTCCTTTAACAGACTTATTTTGTAGGTTTAGTGCCAGGGAATCTTACGTTTTTCATGGGCATCAAAATTATTACTATGAATACTTGGTGATAGTTTTGAGTTATAACATGCCCTTAAGGTTTTATCCAGTTTGTTTTTAAATTTGCTATAGCATGCTTAAGCATACCCAAAAAAATATTTAAAAAAACAAACAAAGAAAAATTTAGGGCCGATTTTACAGACCGTAAATTAGGGCCGATGAGATCGGCCCCTGGTACTGACTGAAAGGGTTAAAGAGTTTATATATGATGATGCACAGCATTATATAAAAATTCATAATGAATTCATGTTATAATCTACTTTAGAGTTTGACAGCATCTGTGTTTATGTTGCAAAATGAAACTAACTGCAGGAAGGAAGCATGCCGTTAAAAAAATATGAATGCGAACGGAAACAAAATGTGTTAACACATGGGGAAATGTCCGGAAACATTGTTGTACTGGAGCCTGTGGATCAGGAGAATTGTAATGTGTTTATTTCAGGCAATATATGCCAATATATAGTCATACATACAACATATAATTACAAATTAAATATAAAGAAGTTGATTCCAAATAGCATTCAAAATACTGTTTAAAGATTTATAAATTCTTACACGAAATCCATACACACCCTTTCGAATCAACACTGTCAGAGAGCACATTCTGTCACCTACAAACATCCCACTCGCACTACATGATCTCTCATAACCCATAAATTTTCTGTATGCATTATTATAACAAACTAAGTTTTCCATAACATCGTTTGGTATAGTTCATCCAAAGATGAGCACAATATAATGGAGATACGAACATTTGAAATAAATACATTTTCACATTAGGCGAACATTTGTAAAACTTTCTAATAAGCATATTTGAGAGAGAGCATATAGACAGATATTGACGCATAATATCATTATCATCGGAAAAATCGTTGTTGAGTATATGTCCGACATATATTACAGTCAACGAACACCTTTATTATCAATTGTAACATTTTTTACGTGTGGAAATAACAAGTCGGTATTTTGAACTGCAATTGCTGTAACTTCATTCTCACGACTAATGGGTCAATAAAATTTAACTCTTATCTATACTTTACGAAAAATTACGATTTTGAGCCAGTTGAACTTGTCTAATAATGACTCCAATCGTGGTCACGTGCACTTATTTTGCGTCTTGTTAATCGCAGCAACATAAAATATGAATTATGTCAGCAGTATTCAGGAACTGGGCAAGTGCGACACACAGACTTTGTAGCAAACAACATTATTAGCTACTTCGTAACAGATTGCTTGAGTGAACATGATTACTGTCGGTTAAAAGTTGCATGAGCAGTAAAAAAGGGTCGCACAAGATGTCCAGTCCTGGGGAATTGACGAAAATTGGCCAAGGCAAAAATTTATTTTTTAACAAGGCATTCTTGTAACAATATTGCCATTTCGAGTTAAAATAACATTATAACCCAGGTATGCTATTTAGTTTTTGAGATATCAAAGAAATTATAGACAATACTCTATGCTTATATCTAATTCAGTCAAAATACTGTCATCTAAATTCTTGGTTATTTTGGGAAAACATTGTATGCAGGCCACTTGATACAATAACATTTTTGGAACCCAATCAGGGTATCTGCCCATTTCTGGTGAATGAATTCAAGGAGTTTCAAGGAGGTTCCAGTAGTCAATTCAAGGATTTTCAAGGACTGCCCCGACAATTTTCAAGGAGTTTCCAGGAACCAACTGTTGAACATTTAATACATGTGATACCACGTTTTCCACCATAATTTTAGCATTTTTAGCTTTTTAGGCCTTTATGGGTAATTGCATTACCATAATTTAAATTAATGGGAACATTTAACTAATACATGTAGTGTGATGACAGTAGACACCAGTTGAATATCACTGCCCCTATGCTATTCCATAAATAAACTAAAAAGGAGCAGTATTAATGTTTTCCATCACAGCTTTTTATTCCATGTTACGCTAGCTGTGTTTCCTGAGTTCAATAGACAATAACTGATAGAGCTGATCTGGGGTCTGACCATTATATGATAAACTTCCACTGCACATGTAGGTCACATCTATACCATGATATACTTTCTGGTTAATGACCATATACCGGTACAAAGTACATAAAAATTGGGTTTATATTATACTAGTTTTGTTGTTGTGAAAGAAAGCTTGTCTTACTAGCAAGCCTGGAAATAAGGTGCCTGACATGTTCCAGACCTGCTTACTAGTAAGATATGTGACACTGACAGTTTGGGCTGCTTGTGGTGCTGGCTGCATAAGACTGGCAATGGGTACAGTCCCCTGGATTTCAATGTCATTTTTCTGGTGCTTCAAACTTTTTGCATGTGACACCAGGGCACTTTCGCCCATGTTTGCAACGTCAAATATTTTCTTGCATAACTGACATCTAGCGTTATATGTGTTGTTCTCAACCGCCTCCACCCATTTGAATTTGGCGCCCCATTGCGTCTGGTATTTGCATTTACCACCGGGCATGTTATTTAAAATACTCGTAAACAGGAAATGAAGGTCATCGGAAGCGGATGTCATTTTTTTGTTTCGGTTTCGTTTTTGTTAATTTGTACGTTTTTATGTAAAACACGGGTTTCTAATGTCGAATGTCTATATAATATACAAATTACCTCAATCCGATACAATAAAAATACACTAATTACGCTACCTGGGTTTGAAAAGCTCGGAACTATTTTTTATCGTGTTCAATTTTATGATACTTCATAGGGGGGTCACATAATTGAAATAGACTCGCGAGTATTGGTGTTTTGCGGGAAATGGAGTTACATCCCATGCTTCATTGGGGGGGTCACACAATTACAATTGACTCGAGATAATTGCCGCCAGTGGAAATTCAAAATGGGGTTACTTCCCATATACCAACAACGCGTTCGGAACTAAACTATCTATATTTATTGACTCCCGATGAATCGATATACCTGGGTTTAAGGGCTACATAGAATTCCAGGGTTTTCAAGGAGTGGGCATTCAATTCAAGGGTTTCAAGGGCCCTGGAAAATTGACAAAGTTCCAGATGAACGCACATACACCCAAATCAACCTTTGACTATTCAGCTGTAACTTTGCCGATCTCATATTTAAATCAGCCCAAATCAACAGTGCGTGACTACTATCCTGTAACTTTGCCCATCCCATACGGACATCTCACCTTCGCATTTGCTGCAGCTTGCCGGTTGGCACTTCAGTTTCTTGTGTTGTGCGAGTGATGAAATGTTTGCAAACTGTCTCCTGCATAAGCCACATACTAGTATATCTGACTGAGCTATAAAGGAGAGGAAACAAGAATCAAGCTTGGATATAGTGTGTCTGACATTTGCTGAATGAGGTCCCCAGAGGGTGAATTTAACCCTTTCAGTGCCAAGACCGATTTTTGTATCAACCCATATTTCCTTGATCATTTTTCAAATTTATTGATTATAATAATGTGATACATTGATGGAAAGAGCTCTTAGAGCTCTTTCCATCAAAGTATCACATTATTATAATCAATAAATTTGAAAAATGATCAAGGAAATATTGGTTGATACAAAAATCGGTTCTTGGCACTGAAAGGGTTAACGCCATCTCACACGGCTTGCCAGCATCATTAAATTCATCATTTGGGACCTCTTCTGCTTAGGCCTGGGAAGTATCTGTAGTCTCAAATTATCATTGTTTTTACTTACTTTTTCCCTTCTGTTCAGTTTCTATATCCCATAATTTGCAGAAGATAAATTGCATAATCGAGGTGACCAATGGCTGAACATCGCCGAGATCGTAAATTATGTTACAGAAAACAATCCATTATCTTAATGACAGATTCTCAATGTCCAACTTAAAGAAAATTTATGTGCTTATTTCAGTACTTCAAATTGATATTTATGACCTGACACCTGCACCTATTTGAAAGGATCATTAAAGGCCCACTTAATTTTCGAACCCCAGATCACATTTATAAAATATGCCATATTATATACCATTTGAAAGATGAAGCTCCAAAACATTGTATTATCAACTTATCAGGTGTAATAAACTGTGAACATGTTGTTTTTGTTGAGTTACCGCCATGTTTTGTGCTTAAGTTTCATCTGGATTGTAGTGCAAAAATGTGTTATTTTCAAGAGAGGGTTAATAACTCTATATCTTAAAGATAGAGATATTCCCCTTCTATTGAAAATACATTCTAGTCTGAATTCTGTTGCATTCTGGGAGCCATAATGGGGGGAAATCTTTCTATGATTTCACCAAATATCAAGGCAATATAAAAAAATAATAATCTGTGACTCGAAAATTAAGTGGGCCTTTAAACTATTATTGTCAAGATATTCAACAACAATGGATGCCCCCTTTCGTAGAACACGACATCTGAACTATGCAAAAATGGAAACATTAAGTCTTCCATTCATCTTGAACAAATCGCCGATAAACAAACGACAATGGCTTCTGTAAAGACAGTCATTTTATTTTATTTATACAATAAAATGACATTGTGTGCTGGCAATTTTTATATAAAATTTATTAAAACACCTGCTTTGAGCTAGTTTATTCAATGCACATCCAAGTGGAGCGATTCAAAGGTTTCTGAAAATTATTTCAGAAGCAAATTACTGTTCTCGAGATGTCATGTCTCGGAGAGCTTTCTGATGAATGGCAATAAGCCATATTTCCGACTAAATCCTGAAAAGTTACCCATATTTCTGCTGTGGTTAAAGAGTCGATTACTTAGAGCATTACTGTAACTCACTCATTATTAACTCACATACCTTTATTTGTGACAGTAGTAACGGTTGTAGAGGTTGAAGTATAGGCTGTCGGTCTGACGGACGCTGCTGGCCCTGCTGATTGACCCGCTCTGACCCGGGAGACTGGAGTCTGTGCAGACAGTGTGACCAGGTTTCTATTTGCTCCAGACATCTGGGAAGCATCAGGTCGCATTTGTTTAGGTGCAGTCGGATTACTCATAGGTCTCCCTCTGCCCATCTGCAACGGCCGCTTCTGCATACGAGGTGCCTCTGGCTGGAAGCTGAAAACAATAGGAGATTTCAATACTGAAGTTAAATAAACCACCAAAATCTTCGGAAAAACAAGAAGTACCTTTTGAGCCATTCATTTCTGATCTTTATCCTAGTTGACGGACAATCTCAATAGGGGTGCCACGATTAATCATATAAAGCCGACAATCGATTACCATTTCCGTCGTTGATTAATCTGTGTTATTTCGGACATCAGAAAATGCTGGGTATTATTGAATACCGTTTTTGTTTTACAGTTTAATCTATAACTGAGGGGTTAACAACCTTTGATCACGTATCAAAGAGATTCTGACAATGAGTACTACTAATATCTTGCAAACAGTCGGCAGTTCATTTGATGATGTGAGATGGTTACTCTTTATGTCATTGTATATTCTACAAATTGGCCGCACTGCAGCATGGACTGGTGAATGAAACTCAATATTATCCAATACTTAACTTGTTCTGAGTCCTGAAATTTGTGTGTTGGGGCCCACCTTTGTGATTGTTATCCACGCTCTGGAAGTTTTCTGAAACTCATAGTTTCCGTAACATTAGATTCCTTTCTTTAGGAACCGCCACCAGTCCCTCATGCATTCCTAATTTTATATTGTTTGTATATTTTGCTATGCAACACACTGAAATTAATCGCCAAGTTCATTCTAATGAACTCACAAATATTATAACCATGACAACGACGAGAACTGGCTGGTATTGAATACATTGTGCTCATTAGTCATTACCAGTGGTTTATGATCCACTTTATCACTGGTGGTTTATGATCCACTTTATTAACATAGCAATTACATCAGCCAATGCCTGAAACAACCAGCGACACCAGTTAATCAGAATCAGGCCAATAGGCCATATTACGGAATACTTTCACTGATGTTATTAATATTAGGTAAAATTAATTGATTGTAGTCGACTATTGACAACCCATTATTATCCATTATCAATAATAGTGGCACCTCTCCATCTCAATATGCCAATCCAAATAAACAGGGCCAAAAAAGGGTATTTTTTCACAAATGTGAAGCAATGAACAGTTCATGCTATGTCAGTGCCTAAGCAGCCTATCACATTCAAATAGTATGCATCAGAGATGCTGTGGTCAAGTTGTGGCAGAAGCAAATGGGCGCTTGAAATCACAAACCGCATTTAGTCAAAATCAACGATGTTTGTCAGTTATCGTGCTAAATAACAAAATAAGACATTCGGTAAACAATCTGGGAGGTATAACTCCTGAAAAACTGGAATTGCATCAGAGATACGGGGTTGAGTTGCAGTAGCTGTGCCAAACATAGGCTTGGATTGAAAATGCATTAATTTTAACTGACAATCATACACAATGATGCCGAGACCAAATATTCCCACGCGAACCGACCTCGACAAAGTTAATGTGATATAGCGTTAAAAAAAATGAACCAAACTGAACTAATTAAGGGCTGTAACTCTTCCCAAAGTAGATGGACCTGAAAGGTTTTTTAACTCAAATTCAAATGTTTAACTGGAATTGCACATGTAGATATATTGACATGTAAAAGCGTAAGCATATCATTTCATGTACATGTACTAGTAAATATTTGCATTTTTCCATTTACCATATTTTCATATATAATTTAAAGGTACTCAACCCGTAAAGAGGGTCCCCATCTCAACAGATTCCAACAACAACAATCCGATCGTAGGGTCCTATATTACTATTTCTTTGGCTTTGGGGGTAAAAAATATTTGATTCGAGTCGAGGAACCCATCAAACAAAGCTCAGAGTTATTAGATATTGATTTTTGAAATTTATTATAAACTCGAGATTAGTACTACTAACTGCCGTAATCTGCTCTGGATGTGTTCTCCAAATCTATTCAAACAGACAAGGATGGATAACTCTAAAATCAAGTGGTAATTTTAACGCAATTTTGATTGAGTTCTGGGCCAGATAGTATTCCCGATAATGAAAAATAATAGATTTCTAAAATCGATATCTAACAAATCTGAGCTTTGATGGGTGACTTCCTCGACTCGAATCAAATATTTTTGACCCCCGAAGCCATTGAAATAGTAATTGAGAGGAGTTTTATCGGGTTGAGTACCTTTAATCATAAGCTGTCAATCCACAAAATACTATACAAGATAGTCAATGATTGTGGAGTGCTCACCTGACTGTGAAGACTGGGACTCTGAAGACTACCTGTATAATATTCAGTGCTTGTCAAATCATATGGCTAACAGTTTGACTGAATATAAAAATCTTAGTACTGCTCTGTCATTAGATTTACTGCTAATAACCCATCAGTACTTAATTAGATGCATAAGTACCTTGACAAATCAACAAGACTAGAATCGAGCTAACATTTGCTAAAGAAATGTAGTTTCAGAAACTAACAACTCGTGTCACAGTACAGGCAAAATATTTCTGCAACACCTGCTGCCGCAGTGGAGATATCAGTTAATCAGTGTGTGTACACCGTTCACTAGCCAATCAAAAGTGACGCATTCATGACACCACTTGACACTCGATGATTGGATATTTGATTGACAAAGTGCATATCAATTTCAACTATGGGTGCATCTTTTTTGAAAGCAAAGGTTTACGCTTCTTTTTTACTTATACCTTCTAAATTATGGTTGTTATCTTGTGAAATGACGGATTAAATTATAAGAAATAACTCTTGTTTCGATTAAGGTTATGAGTTATAAGCGTCAAGTTTAAAGACAAATTTTCTATAGAATTTGTCTTCAAACTTTTTGGTTATACATGTAACTGCAAAACATTAATCGAAACATGAGTTATTTCACAAATAAACAATGTATTTCTTAAAATTATCATATTGGACAGTGATCAAATTAAAATGTTCTTTTCTAACTTCAATGGAATATTTTACGAATTTACAAATATTTCTAGTTTCTTGATGTGATATTGGATTCAGTATGTTTTCTAGGGAACAATCCTTGGAGCATTGTTAAGAAAGTCTCATATACCGATTATCAACAAAATTAGTTGATATTTGTTCAAGTTATCACACTATCATCATCTATAGACGCCCGGCCCCACCCACAAACCGACCTCGCCAAACTATATAGTCTGGTCGATACACTAAAATTTAAGGGTCAATTCCGGAAATGTAACTAGTATGTACACCTCAAGGGTGTTACACTAAATAATCAATCATCATTCCAAATGAAACTACCACGTACTGTGTGGCAAAACATTACTTTGTGTGATGCATACCCAAAACTATTTGTTAGGCCCGACTGTTGGATGCATTCTAAGCAGAAAACCCAAACTTTAAAGACGTAAATCATTGGGGGTTTTAATAACTTGCGTTGCAGTTACCGATAAATCATTCAGGTGGATCTGTTTTAATGATAGGTGAACCTTTAAAGATATTTAACAAAATGCATGTAAATTACCAATTCAGATTTACACTTCTAGGTGGTTATCCAATATGTTGCTTTTGCCGTAGCATGGCTTGGGAGTTGCAGCCAAATGACATCCATTTCATGGCCACGATTGCATTATTTTCTGTCCTTGTCACTCGATTCGCTCCTGTACTCTAATTTCACACAAACTGGTATATATCGGATGAAGGCGTAAGGCGTTCTGGTGTTGCCGATGAGGGATATTGTAGAAAAACCTACTCCCAAGACCGGAAAATGTGCATGAATTTGGTCAAAATTAAATTAAGTTTTTTAGAGTTGTCGGACTTAAGTTGTGACATGGACAGACAGAGGGACGGATTTATGGACCGATGGGTGCCCAGCGTCATACATCAAACCATAGGTCAACCAATAATTTACACAAAGGGTGTTGTACATTATATCATCTGATAGTTAATATTGTAGGCATAATTATGATGAATCTCTTCTCTCCATATCAAATTTCTTTAAAGGTAATCAATCCGATCAGACGCTCCTAAATTACTATTTCTTTGGCTTCGGGGGTAAAAAATATTTGATTCGAGTCGAGGAACCTACCCATCAATGCTGAGTGATCAGATATCAATTTTTGAAGTTTATTGTTTGTGGTCCAATGTCACGGCGTCAAAAGGGTGGTCTCGGTCAAAATTTCAGATGAAGATGGATAACTCTAAAATCAAGTGGTTATTATTACCACTTGATTTTAGAGTTATCCATCTTCATCCGCAATTTGTCCGTTTAACCTCGTGTTTCTGTGCCAATTATTAGTACACATCTCGAGAAATAACAAACTTCAAAAATCAATATCTAATCACTCTGAGCTTTGATGGATAGGTTCCTCGACTCTAATCAAATATTTTTTACCCCCGAAGCCAAAGAAATAGTAATTTAGGAGTGTCTGATCGGATTGAGTACCTTTAAGATCCAAGAACCACAAAGATCAGAAACTAACATTTCAAGATGAACAAAGAAAGATAACTCTATAATCCATAATTTGAAATCAGTAGCTGCAAGTTAGACAAGACATTTTCCATGTGTATACAATGTGTGCTCTCATTGTAGGTAGTGTGCCACATGAATATATTTGTGTTGATATATTTAACCCTTTACCCAACAGAACGGCCCTGTGCCAATGCATTCTCTTATATATGCGAGTCGACCATAGGTCGCCTCGCATATATAAGAGAATGCATTGGCTTAACATATTAAAAATTATAAAATTGTTAAAGAATGTAAGAAAAAATGTTAAAAAGTGTTAAAAAAAGATTTTTTTTAGGCCAATGCATTCTCTTATATATGCGAGGCGACCTATGGTCGACTCGCATATATAAGAGAATGCATTGGCACAGGGCATAACTGTAACCATCACAATGTGGTCAATGAACCGGTTCCAATGATATCCATATTTGTATGGTGTTATTGAGACAGACCGAAAGATATTTTAGGCTGTTGAAGCTTTATTTGGGCGTTTTTGGCCGGTTTGTTGGGTAAAGGGTTAAGCAATTGTAATGTCAAGCATGATAAAAGTATTTGTTAACCCTTTCATGATGCTGGTGTAGCATTAAATATCCTGTGCCAGTGCATTATCTTATATATGCCAGTCTCCCATGGGGAGCCTCACATATATAGGAGAATGCACTGGCTTACACAGTCAATATTGCTAGGCTGATGTATTCTCTTATATATGCAAGGCTGCCTATGGGAGACTCGCATATATGAGAAAATGCATTGGCACAGGATTTTCGCAAAATTTCAGGAAGCTCCAGTCATGAAAGGGTTAAAAGATCAGAGTGTGAACAAACAACCGGTACTAAATATCATCAAGCCTGAGTTTAGTGTGCCTGTCATTTGCAGAATGAGGTCCACAGAGGGTGAATTTAGTGATGCTATCCCGCATAGTGGGCTAGCATCAATAAATTTACCCTACTTTAATCTGATTCTGTGTCTCCCATAGCAGATGAGGCCATGCAGAATGAGGTCCCAAGAGGGTGAATTTGGTTATGCTAGCCCGCTATGCGGGATAGCGTCACTACATTAACCCTCTGGGGACCTCATTCTGCAAATGACAGGCACAGTAAACTCTGGCTTGAATATCGCTGGCTGATAAAAACTTGATGCTCATGTCTCATAAGCAGGGATGTGCCAATCACCAAAATAGTCCCGGGCGGGAGGGTCATCGGTCTGATTGGGCGACCATGGTTCGCCGAATGGGAAGAAAATTTGGATTATTAGCGCCCACAAACGAGTTTTCCTTGCATTTCAAGTGTAAAATACACCACAAGGCCTCTGACAAATTATCATAAAATAGGGACATTTCATATTTTAAATTTGGGCGAACATAATTTGAAAGTCAGTGTAACTCACCCGGTATAAGAATCCTCTGCATATTCTTTATATAAATCCAATTATTTAACAGGTTAATCCGGTTTTGTAAACTGAAACGGGCGGCATTATATCAAAGGCCGTCTTGGAGAGAACTAACAACAGCGTCACACGAACACGTGCCAATCATCGCCTGAGTACTAATCGCGTCATGTCATATTTCCCACATGATTCCCTTCTTTTTACAAAACACAGTGTCGTCTATTTACAATGTTTGTTTATACCACTTCTGTTACGTCACACTTTCATGGAATGGACTTTTAATCACCTATTCTTTCCGTCTGCCCACAGTTTAACCGCATCGTGGAAGGGGAAATCTTCCAGGGGCGGTCCTTCAATTACTATACGCATGACCGTGTCTAACATTTTTTCCACCATGCGATTTCTGAGACATGATTTGATCAGTTTCATCTGGCTGAAATCACACTCAACGTCTGCGGTATGTGGTGGTACCACCATTAAAATGCCACAGACGGCAACATGTCCTGGCTATCAGACATGCAAGATGTCGTTTTCATCAAGAGAACTCGGCACAATTTACAATGCGAGTACAGTTGTGATTGTGAAAATGTGCCGGGCGCACCGGTTTGAAAACGTAATGACTCCCGGGCGATTGTTTTGAGTGGTGGGCGATCGTTTTGAGTGGTGGGCGCCCCCGCCCGGCGTGAGCACATCCCTGCATAAGATGTAATTATGTGACATTCAATTATGCATATATCAGATAATAGCCTGGTTTAGCTACACATGCCAGTAACTTGTAACATGTGTTACCATGGAATCCAATGGAAGTCACCAGACTCAAATGATCATGTCGCCTACACATACATGCTCAAATTATTTAGAAGTTGTGTGACCAATATGCAGCAAAACTTGTAGCAAAGGGGAATAATCCAACCTCTAATAACAGAAGGAGTGACCAACGCTATGCCAGCAGTATCACGGTGGGGAATCACATGGTTTCGATGTTGGCGAGTACCACACATTCTAAATGGCCGAGGCGAGTGCAAATGCACAAAAAACATAATATATGAGGAACTTATACAAAACATACCATTTTGACTGTTACGAGCATATGCTAGTTTATTATTGAAACAAATAGATTCTGTTGATACCTTATTTGTTCGGAAATACTTAAGTGGTATTCTATAACATTCTGACCAAAGTTGCCAGACGGAGGTGCGTGTAATACATCAGTCTGACATCTTGGAGAATCCTTCGAGTGACAACTTTGGTCAAAATGTTAGAGGAAACAAATGTGAATTTGGACATGAATGAGGTATCAGCTTGTTTGAAAAATAATATAGTATCTGCTCGTAGCTGTCAATATAATATGTAATATGTCATATCTTAGTCTATTACCTTTTTCCTCGCTTCTGGTAGCATTTTAGAACGCCTCAGCCATTATTAATGCGTGATACTCATCAACTCGAAACCACGTGATTCCCCACCGGCAGTATAACAATGGGACTTATCTGAAATAAAACATGGGCCTAGGCCCCGCAATGGTTCTACAGGCCTAGGCCCCTGCAATGGTTCTACATACATGTAACCAATCGCTGGCTGTTGATTCCATAACACAGAATGTCAGAATTTGTGTTTGATTTGAATGTTTTAGAGATGTTATTGTGAAAGAATTTATTGGTTTGTTTGAAAGCAACAGTGGGCTAAATATGGGGAAAGCCCCGAGATGAAATGGCCCACCTCTGATTTGCTGAGCCGTAACTGTTGAAGCTATCAAAATCAGTCGATCTGGAACAAAATCATTTAATGAATGAAGTGAGTAGCTGGTGGAACCAAGTCTGAGTTTAGTGTGTCTGTCATTTCAAGAATGAGGTCCCCCGAGGGTGAATTTAGTGATGCTATCTGCATAGAGTACTAGCATCACCAATTCACCCTCTGGGGACCTCATTCTGCTTAGGACTCATCTGCTATGGGAGACATAGATTGAAGTTGCCAAATGGTGAATATTGTGATGTACACCCATTGGGAACCTCGATTATATAACATAATTCTCGGAACTAATTGATTACTCTATTTATTACACTGCATCAATTTGGTTTACCAAATATGATTATAACACCCTGAATTAAAGCATGAAAGTCCCGATTTGTGGAGAAAGATCAACCATCGAAAATTCAATCTAGTGGGCTAGCATCACCAGATTCACCCTCTGGGGACCTCATTCTGCTTAGGCCTCATCTTCTGGGAATTATCTACTCTGAAATTAATTTAGTTTTTAGTTACTTTTTTCCTTCTGGGCAGTTTCTATATTCCCTAATTTGCAAAGATAAAATGCATAATTGAGGTGCCCAATGGGTGTACATCACCAACTTCAACTGGGGAACTTCAATCTGATCCTAGGTCTCCCATAGCAGTTGAAACCTAAGCAGAATGAGGTCAGGTCCCCCCCCCCCCCCCCCCCCCCCCCGAGTGTGAATTTGGTGATGCTAGCCCACGGTGCAGGATAGCATCACTAAATTCACCCACTGGGGACCTCATTCTGCAAATGACAAACACACTATCTGCAGGCTTGAGTGGAACATAGGACTACTACAGTTTATAATTAAAGGTACTCAATGCGATCAGAGGGTCCCCATATCATCAAGATACGACAACAACATTTCTTAAAAATACGCTTCAGTTATCAGAATTGATTAATTGCAACAAAATAATGCTAACCACGGTCAACTATGGTATCAAATTTCCCAAAACGTGCAGTTTATTCAATGAAATATGGCCGTATTATCACTTGAGTATTCACGATATTTAGCCGTATTACCACTTGATTTTTAGAGTTATCCATCTTCGTCAGTAATTTTGACCGAGGCCATCCATTTAACGTCGTGTTTCTGGGCCACAAACAATAGAAATAACAAACTTCAAAAATCTGAGCTTTAATGGGTAGGTTCCTCGACTCGATTCAAATATTTTTTACCCCCGAAGCCAAAGAAATAGTAATTTAGGGGTGTTTAATTGGATTGAGTACCTTTAACTCTTTTAACCTTTCAAAACTAAATGTATATTATTCATCTGGAGGGGTGCACTGTTCAGGTAATAAAAGCAGACGACAGTTAAATAATACAAGTGTAGAAGATTCATGTTCATTGGTGTAAATTTTCCAGATAATAATTTCAACAAACATATGCAGAGGCATAAGAGCTTAGTGCAATGATATCGATATAATTACAACTACTTTCGCTTTGACTAAAATGCGTGCATTTGATTGGTCAAGGCCCTTAGATACGCTTGGTAGCGACAATATCTATCAGTGGAGGGAAGTGTAGTTTCCCGCATCACTGGGGGTAGTGATACCTTAAAAAGTTCGCAAACCAAGTCGAATATCCATGGCCCATGGGCGAATTTACCTGGAATTTTATTTTGTCCACCAATCAAATAGCAAGAAATCACTTCCGTTTCTAGTGGTAACGCAAGACGCCAAATATCAGCGAAAAATTATCGCTGATTAAACAGCAAAATAGTACATTAATTTATTTGGGGATAAAAGAATGTATTACATAACTATTCCACCATTAGTATTAGCATTTATCCAGCTTCGTGCCAATAATAATATGACATGGCAGTGGTCATGAGAGCATAGAATGCACCTTTGTAGCGACTGTTTACTTTTCGAGTCGCCGGAGACCACAAATTCGGTGGCGAAGTTTGGGAACACCGCTTCGGAATCGCTATCGAATCGGACTGCCTTTATGACAATACATGTTCTAGAATCGTTTTAAATAAGTGAAATTTACACCAGCAAGTACAGTTTAATAGTTTACGGGTGTGGTCTCTTGCTTTTGTGTAGTTGGAATGTCGGAAACAGCGATCGAATTGTGTGTGTTCATCTCTAACTTCCGGTCGGTCGCCCAATTTATTCTCGACCCAATTTCCCATTTCGGTTAAAAGAGCAGCTGAGTCCAGACACAAATATCACTTGGGTATTTTTACTATTTTAGTGTTTTTAATATAGTTTCTTTAAAAAGAACTTGTTTAATCACCAACTAATATGCGGATTGTCGTAATTATAAGCAATAAACGTCGTTTTCAATGCATCTGTCGGCATATAGAAGTGTCGGATGCCGAACTACATACTTTGTATAATTTCGAATTTCGCAAAAGCGAAATTATACAGTATGTAATTCGGCATCCGACAATTCTATACGCCGACAGATGCATCGAAAACGACGTTGATTGCATATGTCAATGTCAGAACTTTATTATTATGTTAATTAGAATATAATTATGATATACGATTTGTGTTGGGTTAATTAGTGTTGACTATGAGATAAACATGGGTGATGAGGGTGGTTGAACAATTTTGTCAACATGAAAAGACGCATTTAAAACGAAGGTGTATTTACTTCCCCTTTGGTTGTTGTTATAAGGAAATCAATATTAATTTTTTATAACCCCAGCCATTTCGAGATCATTTTTCCTTGCTAAAATGTAATTATGTGACAAATAGGATCTAAAATTTGTCGCAATTCAATACAAAATTTATTAACCCGATCCATTAAATTTGATTCGAGCCTCGCTAATTAAAGCTTGGCTCGGAATCAACTTTAGTGCACTTGGATAAAAAGAATTACGACTCATTAGAGATCCTCCCAGTCAGTTAAAAATTTATTGAGGGAAACGTTCACATCTGAACATATCTCATCAATGAACATATCTCATCAATGACTATTTAGTACAGAAAGGGTTACACTTATTATCTGAACATTTCCTCTGGGATAACTACTCATAAATAAAAGGTCGGTCGACCACAGTGTCCCCCGACAACGTGGCAAGTCGATGCTGCTTTGTTAAAGAAATTAAAAAAAATGTTGAAATGTTCTAAGTAGAAAGGGTTAATATAACTTAATAATTCCGTAAAAAAGATATCTATATATATATACATGTTGCACATCTCCAGTATGTGGGTAACAATACACTGAAGTTTCAAATATCTATGATCAAAACTGTAGATTACACCATGAAGGTACCCTCATACAGAAAATTGTAAAAAATGTTTTTCAAAGTCGAAAGGCCCAAAACTCTGGGAAAATCATTGGATCAACCTCAAATTCGAACTTGACCTGTATTTTGATATGAACGACCCACAAAAAAACAGAATTTCCAATTAAACAATCCAAACTTGAGTTATCATCCGGAAACCAAAGAAAAAACAAGAAAAATTGAATTTTCTTAAATCGAAAAGCCCATAACTCTGAGAAAAATCATCGGATCAAACTCAAATTCGAACTTGATCTGTATTTTGATATCAATGACTCACAAAAAATGGAATTTTCAATTGAACAGTCCAAACTTGAGTTATCATCCGGAAACCAAACAAAAAAGAAGAAAATTGAATTTTCTAAGTCGAAAAAAGTCCATATTAATAAACTCTAGTAAAAACGGTATTTGCAATTAAAGGATTCAAACTTGAGGTATCATTCGGAAATCGAAAAATTGAGAAATTTTCTCCATAAAAGAACATCGCATCAAACCCAGAATTGCAGATCACCTGTGTTCTTGGTTGAGACAGGTACATACCAAGTTTCAATCAAATCGGATGATCATTATTGGAGTAATAACTCCGGACGCACGGATTGACGGACAGGATGCACGGACGGACGGGACGCACGGACGGATGCACAGAAGAGTGACTCAAGACTCAAAATTCCTTCGCTCAAATGTTTAGGAGTGTTATGATGAAATGAAAGAATGTAAAATGGTCATTCAGGGCAAAATTTTCGGACTGAAGTACTGTACATTAGCAGGAATAAAAACAGCAGCCCTTGGATATATTTAGGAGGGCAACACAAGTGTGAAAATATAAGGAAATAAAATATAAAATAAATTTTAGGGCTCATGCAGCTGGCTCTTGTGTATCCCTCCTTGTGCGAGTTTAGCCAGCAAAAAAGTTGTAAAAACTAAGTTTGGTTCAATAAGAGGTATAAAAGGAACCTACTTGCAGTCCTTGGCTAAAATTTAGGCTTGTTGTAAAGTAGAGCTTCTGGGCTGTGTTCAGGGTTGTGGTGACATAGAGGAGGACTTAACCCTTTACCCAACAAAACGGCCAAAAACGGTCAAAAACGCCCAAATAAAGCTTCAACAGCCTAAAATATCTTCGGTCTGTCTCAATAACACCATACAAATATGGATATCATTGGAACCGGTTCATTGACCACATTGTGATGGTGACAGTTATGCCATGTGCCAATGCATTCTCTTATATATGCGAGTCGACCATAGGTCGCCTCGCATATATAAGAGAATGCATTGGCCTAAAAAAAATCTTTTTTAACACTTTTTACCATTTTTTCTTACATTGTGCCAATGCATTCTCTTCTATATGCGAGTCGACCATTGGTCGCCTCTCATATATAAGAGAATGCATTGGCCTACATTCTTTGACAATTTTATCGTTTTTAATATGTGTTAAGCCAATGCATTCTCTTATATATGCGAGGCGACCTATGGTCGACTCGCATATATAAGAGAATGCATTGGCACAGGGCCGTTCTGTTGGGTAAAGGGTTAACCCTTTACCCAACAGAAGGGCCCTGTGCCAATGCATTATCTTATATATGCAAGTCGACCATAGGTCGCCTCGCATATATAAGAGAATGCATTGGCTTAACACATTAAAAATTATAAAATTGTTAAAGAATGTAAGAAAAAATGGTAAAAAGTGTTAAAAAAAGATTTTTTTTAGGCCAATGCATTCTCTTATATATGCGAGGCGACCTATGGTCGACTCGCATATATAAGAGAATGCATTGGCACAGGGCATAACTGTAACTATCACAATGTGGTCAATGAACCGGTTCCAATGATATCCATATGTGTATGGTTTTATTGAGACAGACCGAAGATATTTTAGGCTGTTGAAGCTTTATTTGGCCGGTTTTGGCCGGTTTGTTGGGTAAAGGGTTAACAGACTCATAGACTACATTGGGTGAGTTTAAAAAGGGCCAAAATTAAATAGGAGGAATTAAAAGAGCACCCCTCGGCTGAGCTTGAGAAGGGAGAAGTTTCAGCTTGTTTATTAATAAAATAGATAATAACCGTGTTCAGATGTTTAGGAAAGGTTTATGAAATACTCTTAAAATAGAACTTCTGGGATAAATATTATGGTGGCTTTGCCAAATGGAATGTCTTAAAATATCCCTCTTGATTGTGTTATAGGGAGGTTTGTGATGAAATATCGAAGTCCAAGAATAGCAATTCTGAGCGAGAGTTGTGGGATGGCTGAGAAAAATATGAATAGCTTAACATAGAAGGGCTTAATATAGTCCTAAGGGCCTAAATTTCACAAAGGACAAAATAAAAATAGCCCACCTCTGGTTTGCTGAGCCGTAACTGTTGAAGGTATTGTCACTAAGTCTGGAACAAAATCAGCGATGAATGTAGACAATCTAGTGGTACTGCCACCAACTATTCTAGACTCCTGCGAAACTCATATTCTTCATCAAATCAAATCTCGTATCGAATCGTAAAATTTCAAATAAAATGGAACCTCAAATGGAACCAACATTACGTCCGACAGTATTTTTGTGAGCTATTTGTTGGGAATATGGCCACTAGTTTAATTGGCAGTTTATCATGAACAATCAACTTGGAAAATAAACCCAAAAATGTAATTTTTGTCAAACACAATATGCAGGAAATGTTAAAATAAAAATAAGATTTTCCGGTATTATAAAAGAAACAAATTCTACACTAAAATATCAGTTGAGTTAAATGCGAGACAGTTGAGAAGAGAAAAACTGATAAACTTGTTTTGTTACGAGGACTGGAAAATTACTAAAATAAAATCAAACAAAATTTTTGTCAGGCAAAATTTTGAGAATGTCAAGACAGAATACTGAGTCTGACATGTGGCAGCTGATTTAAAAAAAATATTCAATTCCGGCTTGTTTAGCAAGGACTCATGGTATAAAATAGATAACAAAAAACAGTTTCAATTGATGGAGGGTTAATTTTCAACTCGGGAGCTATCATTTTATAACCTCAAATCAATGTAAAAGTGCAAGAAAGAAAAACTCTAAAATGTCTAAAGCTTTTGTTTTTCATGATTTAATTTTGGAGCAAAATAGGGAGAAAAATAGAAAATTTATAAATAAATTCAGTTCTTTAAAAAAAAAGTACAAATTTCTTGCTTAGGTTGTACTAAATATAAACAGAACACTAAATTTTCCAACACATAAAAACAATCTTATATCTCTGACAACTTCTCAAATACTTCTCAAATACTTCACAAATGAGACAAAACAAACATAACAATAAAATGAACAGAAAGCAAACTTTTATTCCCCACATACCAGTTTATATGCCACGTTTCTACTACCTGTTTGGAAAAGGTTCCTGGCACCTTTCTATTGGGAAAATTTATGCACAATACTAGCTTATAATAGGGAATTTCTATGATAAAAAATATAGCGACAAGCATTGTACAGTTATGCTCTAAATAATCAACTCCTTATCCACAGCAGAATTATGGGTAACTTTTCAGGAGTAGTGAGAGCTTTCCGATGAATGGCAACAGGCCATATTACCGACTAAATCCTGAAAAGTTACCCATAATTCTGCTGTGGTTAAGGAGTCGATTATTTAGGGCATTACTGTATTTTAATGCATTTGGGGCAATGATGGCTCATAACAATAACAAGTCTCATCTTTTATTTTCAAACCCAAAAGAATGCATGAATTGGGAAGTTTAGGGTGTGAAATTGATGGGTAAAACCTTTTTTCTATAGGGAATATACAGCTCATAATTGGCCCATGTCCTTAGCCAAAAAATCCCTGCATTTCCTTTCCTCTCATGTTTTAGTTACTCTGAAAATCAGGGGTTTAAAAGTTTGGACAGAGAATTTTCTCAAACAGCAAAAAGTTCTACATCAGGGGCTGGCAAACCCCTGCGGTGCCGAATCGAAATATGAGCAAGACAGAACCCAAATTTAAAATAAACGAAGGACAAATAAATTTTGAGGGAAAATGCAAGCATCGATGGGGCGGAGCGCTCCTTCACTCATGATGGCGAACATCCATACCATAATTCATTCAGATCCAATAACCCATGGCTTAGATATAGTAATGCTCTAAATAATCAACTCCTTAACCACAGCAGAATTATGGGTAACTTTTCAGGATTTAGTCGTAAATATTTTTAGCATTTACTGTATATGCCCGGACAGATGTTAAGACAGGTGAACAAAGAGCCAGAATATCCCCTTATTCTTTGAAAACTACAATCAATTGTAATATTCCAAAAATAGGTTTTCAATAAAATATTGGCAACTTCGGTTGAAAGGCTTCTATAAAATGTAGGTAAATGTTTAATGTTGCTACTCCACGATTACACATATTATACTGTGTTTCCAAGATAGAATCAGCAGCAACTAGTGACGACTCTTGTATTATAAAACAAGGTTACAAACAGTCATATGCATATAAATAGGATACAAGAATTTTAATTCTTCATGATTCCAAATCATAGAATTTTTTATTACCCATTCTCAGAAATTTTCGCCCAATTTCAGATCCCAACAGTAATTAAAATTGTTTGCGTATTTGGGCCACAATGAAATTCCTAGTAATCATACTGGTACATAAAAAATGAAAGTCTGCAATGAATCGAAAGGGGTGGGCCAAAATATCTGGGATACATCGGAAATTCAGCAAAACAGACAAAAAATAACAAATTTACCCTGGCATAAGTGGTGTAGGTTTTATATTCATCTGCGCTTTAACATTTTTAGTTTTTGGTTCTGCAGCCATATTCACATCTGAAAAAAAGGAGACAATTCCCAGTAAGATAAATATAAAATCAGGACTCATTCTGACTTAAGAATTGAAAAATGAGGCACAATCCAAAAACAAAAAATAGTGAAAAATTTAAGTCTCCCAGATTCTCCGAAAAAAAAAATCAGGAGATATCTTACAATTGAAAAATTTAAAAAGAAGGCATTATTTGATTGAAAAATATAAAATTGATGAATTTCAAAATGAGACATGGTTGAAAAATATGGGGAAAAATATATTACATGTGTATCCAAAAATAATGTAAAAAATTCTAAATATTAGGATAGGCTAGAAGGGTGTGTAGAAAATTGGATTGCATCACTAATTAAAGAATTAGAATATGAGATATACTGGTAACCTAAAAATATGTATCTAAAAATAAAACAAAATAAAAACATAAGTTATATTTGGACAACTAAAAAAACAATACATTCCACGATAGACAAATTGAATATGAGTCATTTGCCTAAAAATACTGACAATACAAAAAATAGAAAAAATTTACATTATTCCATGATTATCACCCAAAAAATTGGCAAATGTTTGGTTGAAGGAATATGTTAGGAGACAAGACGACATTCTCTGGTTGACGAATTAAAAAAAGAGACATGATCACAATCTATTTTGAAAAATATCACAGTCATTTCCCCAAAATAAGCCTGGAAAGTAAAGAAATGTACGTCGTTCTAGAGTGTGTTAAAAATCATGTTTTTGTACTTTCGTAAATGGTGGACCACCAAGACGTGATCTGCACCCAACGATTCATAAACTGAGGGGGGGGGGGGGTTTAAGGGCATAAAACAAGATGGTGAAATCTAATTTAACTGGGAAATCACTCCACTGCATCTTCTAGAATTAAGGACCCAGCTCCAGAGAGTAATTTGAGAAACTTGCCCCCGATTCCCAAAACAGGTTACCCTCCCTTTATTTGAATCAGCTCTGCAATCAATGGATGATTTTGCTGGCTTTATTGTGCCATGCAGCTCATCAACTGAGCAACTGTAGGGCCCTCCCGTGAACATAATGTGTTCAAATTAACAGGTGCAGATAGGTCTTTAGGCCTTAACATCGGACAAGAGAATCAGAATCTCGTAAAAACTCTTGATTCCCTGTAGAAACGCTAGGTTTTGATTCTGGCAAAATTTGATGGATTTTAAGGCCTGATCTTGCTAACCCACCATTTGCGAGCAGGTGTATGAGTTACCATTCTTTCACAGATCATTGATATCTCACCTATTCTCTGACCACCATATACCGCTCCGTCTTCGGCCCCAACGCATCTGCGACCATCCATTTCATTAATAAACTGCACAAATGCATATCCTTTATGAATTGAAACTCCGGTTACTGGTCCATAGCGAGTAAAAATACCCTCAATGTCCTGCTTCTGTAGAGTCAGAGTATTCAAGTTGCCGATGAACACTCTCCGACGTAGTGCTTCTGGGTCATTTGAATTGGTAATAGTTGAATTTCGCTGCATCATGTTTGCTTAATGTTCAGACTCTGAAAATATTATAAGCACCTTGATAATTAAACGGATTCCCCCTTCAATTCTATATGCATATACATGTAGTTTATAGTGTCCCGAATAGAAGAACAGACCATAGTAGTAGTACTGGGCGGACAAAAGGGCAATTTTCAATAATAATATGTATAAACCAGAATAGAAGTACAGGTTGAACAATTCATATACATGTATATCTTTATAAAAGTGGTGTTTTTTTAATTTCAAAGTTCAAACTCCAAACGAGTGAGTGTACTGATTTGTTTTGACAAGCGACCAGTTCTGTTTTATGCTTGTCTATCGTATAATTCCTGGGATGAATTTTATACAGAATGAAAGTAAACTGCAATAGTAGTAATTGCGCAAAGGAAAGTATGTTTACCACAAACTCAAACCTGCTCGGTACTTACACCAGTCACTCACCACTGTCTACTAGTAATGGTTTGTCATACTAATTAATATTCCAATTCTGGTTATTTTTTTCTGATAGAACACGGCATTTAGCAAATGCATATTCCCTTCTAAAAAAAATTCTATCATGTTTGTATTTATCGCGTTTTGGTGAGTTAGATACGATCTTGTCAGTAGTGTTGGAAGGTTGTAGAATTTACGTTTCTGTTTTGTTTTGTTTTTTTGGGTGAAAAACCTCGGTCTCGGTTTTTATAGTATGCAATCACTTAACATATAGCAATTAGTCCAACACAATTGGACAAAACAGGCACTACCAGTGACAGAGGGTTAGGATAAGTTGGGGAACAAGCCTGCTGTGTTGCTAAATCATGAACTTTAACGAGAATGTGAGATAAAAGTCATATTGAACCATCAAGTTTAAGCACACACAAAATAGTTGTGCCCGACAGACCATATTTCTTGACGCTGACCCTAAACTTTTTTTCCGACTATACACAAATATTTCCCCCATACCAAAATCAAAACATAAAAGTGAAACACAAATACAGCGACGTTTCATGCATACAACATGAAGTCACGTGCGACTTATATTTATACCGATATCATTTACAATCAATACTGCGTTGAACTGTTTAAAGACAAGGCCGTGGTAATCAATCAGTTACGATGTAGCATGTGCAGTGTTAAAAGCGACACCGTTACAACTCTACTTGTCAGTTCAAACAAATTCCATTGAGATCCCAGCACAACTGTTGAAGTTACGACATGAAGACACCAGACGGACCAAAAAGCCAACATTTATTTCCAGATGAACAAAGATGAGTAACTCTAGAATGGAAAAGCGGAACAAAACGATGGAACCCTCTTTTTAATGTCCTCATAGTAGTGAACATCCATACCAAATCCCATTGAGATCCCAGTACAACTGTCGAAGTTACAATATGAACAGACACCAGACGAACCAAAAAGCCAACATTTCCAGATGAACAAAGATGTATAACTCTAGAATGGAAAATCCGAACAAAACGATGGAACCCTCTATTGAATGCCCTCATAGTAGTGAACATCCATACAAAATTTCATTGAGATCCGAGCACTACTGTTCAGGTTATGACATGAACAGACACCAGATGGACCAAAACTCCAACATTTCAAGATAAACAAAGATGAATAACTCTAGAATGGAAAATCGGAACAAAACGATGGAACCCTCTATTTAATGTCCTCATAGTTGTGAACATCCACACCAAATTTGGTTGAGATCCCAGCACAACTGTTGAAGTTACGACATGAACAGACACCAGACGTACCAAAAAGCCACTATTTCCAGATAAACAAAGATGAATAACTCTAGAATGGAAAATCCAAACAAAACGATGGAACCCTCTATTAAATGTCCTCATAATAGTGAACATCCATACCTAATTTCATTGAGATCCGAGCACTACTGTTCAAGTTATGACACGAACAGACATCGGACGGACGTACGGACTCACGGACGGACGCACGCACGGACGGACGGACAGGTGCAAAACAGTATACCCCCCTTTTTTTTTTAAAAGGGGGTATAATTAATAAACACATAGACTAGAATAAGCTCATACAGGGCGGCAATTTTCATGAAAAAAAAATTAAAGTACATTTATTCGGGACATGCAGTTTTAGAGTCTATAACACACACACACAGACACCCTGACAGACAGACAGAAGTTCCAAAATATATAGTAGATGACTGAACTGAAATTGACTCGACTGGTAAAAAGAACAAAACAATCAAATTAGCCTCGAATATAATCATTTTTGAGCAGTTCTATGGGGTTTTACCTTCAAAATATTCACGCAAACCGCAACTATGAAAATGAGCTAAATGGTAAGTACATACAGGTTTTGAAATATTATTCTTATTTCTAAATGACATTTAGTTTTCGTGTCTGCCATGATTTCCGTTAGAGAATAATTGTTTAACCCTTTCAGTGCCAAGTCCGATTTTTACACCTCAGCAGAATGAGGTCCCCCCCCCCCCCCCCCGAGGGTGAATTTGGTGATGCTAGCCCGCTATGCGGGGTAGCATCACTAAATTAACCCTCTGGGGACCTCATTCTGCAAATGACAGGCACACTATTTCAAGGCTTGTTTTTAGGTGAGATTGGCCTTTCAGTGCTACTGGAGCCGTGTATGCAGTTTTAGGCAAGGTCGTAAATATTACAAAACGATTTGATAATTGGAAAAGGTCCCATCACTGCATCAGCACTGCATCAGCTCAAGCAGTGCACCATAATTTTATATTCAATCTAGTTCAGTTGTGAACGTAGTGCATTACCATTCTACTGGAAACACTTCAAACAGCAATCTGCGAAAGAGGTCATCTTAAACCAGGCTAGATTAAATCACGCGAGGGGGGGCAGACATTGGTTGAAAGCAGCAGTCTGCGAAAGCAGTCATGTTGACCTTGATTCAATCATGCAAGGGGGTAGATCATGCCATGAATCTTAGGGATGGGACGATTCATCGATGCACCAATGTATCGCGATACACTCCTTGACGATAATCATATCGATACATGAGCCGCATTATCGCGATACGTAATTAGTAGTGGTGCGGACTGGTGCCGGTAAGGTAGTTATCAAAACTTATACCTCAATATGTGTCAATCATTTAGTCTTATTACTGATACAAACAAAAAACTCAAAAGATAATATTTAATGTAAGTGGAGTAAAAGTCTATATATACCATAATATGCACAATGAAACGTCATGCAGTCCTAGTTTACAGCTAACGCCAGCTGTTCGCATTTCGCATGAATAATTAAAACATTATCAAACCAAGATCGCCGATAAAAGGCCCACTGATCACGCACGGTTTAATAGCATAACCTACTATGATGTACATAGTAACTGTACACCCAAAACGAAACCCAGGATCGGTTTGGACTCAGTTCTGATGTGACTGAGTATAAAAACATGTTGCGGTAAACGAAACAGAAACAGACGCAACCATGAATCATGCTACAACGGATGAGTATCAGTAAAAAATGGGGGAAAAATAATAGATTAAAGAAATAATTGACACCAAACTCCATGCCTTATTTTATTCCCAAACTTGGACAAATGCCTGAAAAGCCCTGGGGCATTAAATGATAAAGACGGCCCCGGCCTATAGTGGGTGAAATAAAAGCCTGATTATCAGTGAGACAGTGACCATGTACTGGCATGGTTTCATGGGCCCCAAATGCTAAGTGCACGCTTCACAAACAGAAAGGTATTCCAACTCACTGAGCATGTGTCACGTGACCGCTTTGTTATCAGAATAAATACATCGCACACTGTGACAACTTCTTGATTGAACAATCAGTGTCGGGAATTGAGTGTGAATTGAGTGTCAAATTACATCGGTATCTGTCATGTCTCAGTCAATGGCTTCCTTCTGTGCCACAGTGTCTTAGTTGAGTTCACTCAGTGCAGTAAGTGGACGACTGCAGTATGCATACTGTTGCATAACGTTATGTGTCAATGTGCATACAGTGTATATACATGTACACAGTATATAATTAGTTGCGAATTGACATTGAGTCATTGATAATGAAAGGGAGGGGTGGAATTGTTTTGACATTTTGTTCAATGGTGTGTCCGTGTGATAGACAGTCTTGTTCTTTTTCATTGAACCGCATTTTCACACTTTGAGCTAAGTGTCACCAGTCAATGACCAGTGTGCTTTGTTATTACCACTATCATGATTATTATTTAACAGTTCCATGGAATTTAAGCCATAAATAATATACTAAAAATAACATCAAAGTTATCTTACACTACACTGTATTGATTTAAACATAAGTTACATGACTGTAAAAAATATCGCGATACATATCGTAACGCGAAATTAGCGTATCATCCCATTCCTAATTTGAATCTCTATTCTCTACTATGGCCAACGCCCGTAGAGATCATATTCCACCAGTTCAAAACCTGGGAACTTTTTGAATTTTTGACAGGGAACCTTATAACAGGGTTTCCGCTAGGGTCCATGGCAGTGACTGCCAGACCTCACCTGTATTCATGGTTGTAGCTCAGAATTCAGCCCCTTACTGACTAACCGATGTATAATGCGCATTCTGAGGCGAAATAGTGGGTTAGAAATTTGGGAATTATAGACAAAAATCTACCTACGGTAATTTACAATGCGAGAGGATGATTTAATACAACTAAACATTCCCTGACAAAGCGTTACCCAGGATGGTGGAGACAAGTTCAGACAACTGTGCACGTGGTCCACGCTACTGATATTTGTCTTATTCAGGCACCAGGTGCAGGATTCCTTGCAATATGTTAATCATCAGTGTCGGTGATCACTCATCCTGTGTAAAAAGGGGGATGAGCTACTTGTAGGTCTGTGGCTATGTTGTGGCCAATATTAAGTCAAGGTTGGGGAGGGGAATGAGGCCGCTGGATGGCCGGCCTGCCGTAGTAGTGGAAACCCTGCTTATAAAGTCAAAAAAATAACACGGGGAATATATTTCTTAGTGATTATCTGTTCCTTAATAGTGTACTTCTCTATATGTGAAGGTCCCAACCAGGGTAATTTCCAGGCCAGTTTTGGTACCTGTAACAGGTATGGGCGCCCAAACTCCAGGCGCCCAAAAAAACAGTTAGAAAGAAGAAAATTTCCTCAGATAATTTGTTTTTTGACCATTATTACTAGAAAAACAAACACAACTAACACTAAATCATCAAATAAAGCAATAAATTGTCATTTTATGGCAGTATGTACACGTAGTTCAAGGGGGAAGCCACCCCATACCCTCCCCAACTTAGGGCTGCGGCCTTCGGATATGACTTTGGCACATAAACAGGTGTACAGTCCCCAAATAATTACTGGAAACTACACTGGTCCCAACTCGAAATTGCATGTTTTTCTGTGTCTTTTGAGAGCCGATATCGCAATAAACTTTCAACTAATTACCCAGGAAATATTCCATAATTGTAAGAAACGCAAAGCAAAATCGCTCACAAAGTCACTTAAATCGTGAAATTTTGAGTTGGGACCTTCACCTACAGTAAAGTATTTTATTAAGATACAGATAATAACTAAGAAATATATTCCCTGTGTTATCTGTATCTGTAGATATTAATACAGGAACCAATTCTGGCTGTAGACGCACTGGTCCAGGTGCTACCATGGCCGAGTAACTTTATAACCCTGTGGTGACTCCAGTAGCGTTCTTTAACATGCACACACCGAGGCGTGTACACGGGTCAGCAATTAATGTCCGCACCCGATCGGACAGCATACTGCACCCACGACAACATACCTGGACAAGTGTTGTACTCTTGGGATCCAAATAAGCATACCCGTATGCTTATTAATTTTTTGGAAAAGTTGCCGCCCTGTATGGTACTTATTTGGATCCATATGTTTATTTAAAAAGTGGGATTGTCAAGAAATTTATACTACAGGCCTATCAGAATTGCTGGAGCCTTTATTCAGATTAGGAACAGATACATGTAGTCCAAACATGTTGCTGGAAGTCTGTTTGGTAACTCCTATGACAACAAACAGTGCAAAATTTTAGAAATATATATGATTGACCTTATAGCATTTCAAATAGTCCTGTTTCCATGTTGGAAATTGCCACCCTCTACTGTTATTCCGCCCCGTACTCTTATTGGATTTAGCAGAATTGTCCACCCTGTACTCTTATTCCGCACTGTATGCTTATTTTAGTCCAACAAATTAGACTATTCGGGTTAAGATATATTTTCATATTTGGACATTTACGATTATCTTAACCCTTCTAGTCTAATAAAAGAGCTGAAAGCCAAGTTAGCATGAATTTTGAAACAGGTCAACACCAGTGACCACCGATATAACCCCTTCAAAATACCATTCTATCTGAAATTTTCTACAAATACATGAGTCTTACCTGTAGCGGAGATAGTATTCTTTATGTTCAAACATAGATTGTGATATAAACGTTGTCAGAATTACAGATTTGTTAGTTTAATCTCTGAGTCGAAAACATATCACCTTTTTCAAATACAGACGATAATGATGATGTCACGCTTCTAAAATAAAGGCCACACAAATTGATTACTCGTGAAAATCAATATATGCCGTGCAGATATGGAAATATCAACTGGGTCAAATTGTTGGCATTTATAGATAGCACATTAGCGCCAAATGTTGTTTGTTTGATAAATAACAATAATAAGGGTCTGTTCGTCCGGTTTTGTTGACATTTTCATCATAGAAGTGTTCTTATCAAAATTATACCATTGATATTTTTGTACCAAAAATAAAGATGCCTTTTCTTAAGTAAACAATATTTGAAGGGATATGGAAATTATTTTATTAGTTTTGAAATTCAAATTGATTAACCGGTTAACCGGATGTTTGGTCTTTCAAGCTTTCCGGTATGTCAAGATTCGACGAGAGTATGATATGCATGGGTAATAGTTATTATTATTAGTCACTTATGTGGATTATATTCGTATTCCTGTGGATTTTCGTGTAAGTAAATCAGTTGTAATCGATGAATTCAACGACCACCTGCCCCATGAAATGTTCACAAGTCGAAAACTATGACCAAATTGTCACCAAAAGCCGGATTATATAGGTCTATGTTCGATATTTTGGCATAAAACCAACACATTTCTAGTGATGAACAGATTAACTGAAACGGCACTTCGACTATATTTTCGTTTGCCTGTTTATAATCGACATCGAGAAAAAAATCCTGCCGTTCCGATGGTTACCGATTATTACAGCTTTTTCCAGTAAAATGAGAAAACGGTAAATCAACGTTCAAATAAACAGTTGTGTTAATGTTTTCTACAGTAGTATAATGGTAAGTATGGTCATCCTATTATATGTTTAAAAGAATATATGGTCATTAATACGGCGAATATGTGTACGTGTTTAAACGTATATTGTAAAACTTGGAGATAAATTGAAGTATGTACCTGTACATACGCTACCGTACCGAAAATAGTTGCCTGACTGTGTTAAATTGGAAATTACACAATTGGCAATAGACCGGCCGACATATAATATTATTATTGATACGGAAAACCTAAACATGCATTAAGCGCGCCGCACACGCGTACGATGCGATATATATCGTACGACAAATATCGGGCACCGGTTAGGCCTATATTATAGGCTATATATAGGTAAAATCGTAGCTTGTGCGGTGGAAAATCGCAGGACATTTTGTCGCACGATTGGCCTCGCAAAGAATCGAATAATTTTGATTTTCTACGATCGAGTCGTACTATTTATTGGAAGTAGCCAATCATATTCAGTTGCTCGACTAAAATCGTACCTGTGCTCACACAGAGCTTACAAATATCACATCTGTGTGGCGGCTACAAATTATATAGAATAATTGAACTCGTATACATATATGCATTTTCATAGCTGTGTCATTCTCAATTATCAAAGCGAAGCTCGTTTTTATATGTATAAAATACAAGACCACGTGGCAGCGAATATATTCCCATCCGGTAATAAAATTGCGCCCAAAATCGCATTTAGATGTCTGCTATGAAACTTCTAGCAATTTCGACGACGATGCTATATATATATGTGTTTATATATATCTCGATTTATCACTACAAATTTCACATTAAATATATGACCACAGTAATACTCGCATATCAAAACAAATTCAACATGTTAGGCATAAACTTTCCAATTGTTGAAACTGAAGGCCTACTCTCGGGCTCCAAATAAAAGTGCAGGCCCAATTAATAGTGCAGGGGGGGAATTCCATTGAAAGTTAATACAAGTGCAGACCCAAATAATAGTGCAGGGGCACTCTGAGCAAAACACCAACATGCCTGGTTAAACAATTATTTTTTGTAGTAGGTCAAGTATAGGAATCAACATAGTACATGTGGTATTTTATTCAATATTAATTAAATGTCCATATGCATGCCATACCGTACATGTATACTTGAATATGTACATGCATAAAGTTATAAGCTCATCGTTTTGATATCAGAATCATATAGAAATCTTGACTTTGTGCTCTTTTCAATTTTAATAGCCTCAAAATTAATAAACATGCAGACCCAAATAAACACTGTGCATGGGGGAAATTTCCCACGAAAATAATAAACGTGCATGCATGTTTATTTGGAGCCCAAGAGTACTTGACACCCATCCACTATAGCTTTCCCTGCGTCTTTGTACTGTATGTGGCTTGACAGCCAGTTAGCGTTTTTATTTAGCGCTTATTACATATATACTTAATATATAGATGTGAACAAAAATCATTCACTCCGAAAAATTATAATGATATAGATCCCATAATGTCTTTAAAATCAGCCTGCTCCTACGTGGTCAGGAACAATGAAACTGCGAAATAAGTTTGGTGTGGCCTAAAAAATTTCAATGATTTCTGATCCTTTACGCATGCGCGTAATCTCAATACGGCGCGTAATCTCTCACGCAGACGATGTTGATATTTCTGACGTGTGTATTCTGATCAAATTTTAATGGATTAATAGTGACAAAAAATATTCTAGTTAGTTCAGTCATGATACTAAGGCCTAAAAAAAAAATACCTTTGTTTCCCCTAACCCGCCCGCACCTATTAAAACCTCCCGCACCAAAATTATTATTATTTTTTTTTTTTCGAAAATAAAATAAAATAGCTGCTGACGCTGTTTGTCTCAGTTCGTCGCTTTATAATAGGCCCCGTTTCTAATGACTCGACGTTCGGACGCATTTCGTAAAACGGCGGCGCCCACGGAAAATAAAAAATACATCGTTTTCGTTTAAATCTTCTAGTGATTTATTTATTAATTTTACTATCTGTAATTAATCTTTTCAAAGTCTTTCACCCAACACAACTTTCCATTAATGATTAACTTTAAATAGTCGAAGACAATGTCATTCCATCCAATCAGCCTCGTGTGACGTCACGTACAATGTATAGGTCACCACTCACCACCAATGATTATTTTGATGACCATGCCAAAATCGACAATCAAATCGTGTCAGCGAAATTAACATGAACATGGTGTAACTTGCAACTAGTTCAGTCGGCTCATTTCCTTTGATATGATGTCTTTGAATTGGGGTCAAAGAAAAATGCCGTTTGGTGAATTGTTATCAAAAACGGGCCATGGATATGTCGTCATGCACGTGGCTACATCAAACTTTCAAACTATTTGTTGTCGAATAGCCTAGAATACATGGATATGTTAATACATTGCATCGTCGATACAATACATTACAATAAATACACCGCGAGGCCCCGTACCACAGCCTCTGCAGGACATGTGCCTGTATTCGATCACAAGTCCGCCCATACCTACCTATATACTTACTTAAACGTATACTTATGTATATATACTGTGTACTGGCATATTACTACGGTTGTTGCTTGCTTCTAATTCTAAGTATTATATAACACATATAACATATTCTGGTGTAATTATTACAATAATCGGAATCAGCAACTGAATTGGCCGATTGTGATCTCAAATAATCGGCGCAAGTCTCTATTTGACAATCGACTCATCACTAAAATCTTCCATCAAAACAGGAATATTCACCTATGTCATGGCGTCACAAACCATGGTTAGCAGCAGTGTGTTAGGGCTAAAGTTTCTAAAATGTTCTCATCTCTCATGGACGCGGTAAACAAATTGACCGTAGTTTCACATGCTAAGAAGTTTTTACACGTGTTTCAAGAACATGTTGCACCAAACAGGTTTTAGGAACAACGTTGTCGTTAAATGTAGTTTGGACTTGGATTCAAAGGAAATGTTCAACGTTGAAAATGAGTGTTTTGTTGGCGATATTTTAAACACTTTTAAAGTGAAAATGGTAGCATATGTTGGTATAGGATATTTTTGATTGAATTGGTATTGAATATTTACTTTTTATTGTACTTTGTGATTTTAAATACAAATAAATACTATGCTATTCTATTTTATGCCTTGTGTCTTGCCGATCTCCGAAACAAAGGTATTTTTTTTTTTTAGGCCTAAACATTCCAACAACAGGTATGTGTTTTTTATTTTATAATATGGTTTTATTTGTGTCATTGGACGTGAACAGTGTAAGTTAAAGGGGCATGCCCTTGCCACATAAATCTTGCGGCTTCGTAGCGTTCAAAGTTTTCACGTGTTCCATTAGACTTGAAGGATTAAAAGGTCCATAAATGTCCAAATATTAAAATTCCTATTAATCCGAAAGTCTATGTTGTTGGACTAGATAATTTGGACCACGAGAGTAATGGGGGGGGGGGGGGGAAGAGTCGGTATTTTGCATTCGGATCTTTAATTATTCAGTGATCACAAATGAGACTTTTCAGCCTGACAAACTTGGTATCTGACCGAGTTCTGATTTTTGTCAGAATACCCTGACCAGGTTGCGATCCCCGGTCCGCTAACACGAGAGACCAGTACGCTACCTCTCGGCTGCCGACTTCCCTGTCGATATTGATTTTTAAATAAGGTTCCCAGTCAAAACTTCAAAAAGTTCCCAGGTTTTGTACTGCCTACTGGTGGAATATGATCTCTATGGGCTTTAGCCAGAGTAGAGATTCATGGCATGATCTAGCAGGGGGTTGAATCGGCGATGGGAATGTTCCATTCACTGTCTCAACTTGACTCAAGACAGTCAAGTCAAGACAAGAGAGGTGTCAACATCCATATAAATATATAATCAGGATAAAGCTGGTAAAACTTAGATGCCCAAGCTTGCCACAGCATCGCTATTGCCGTAACAGTGAAAACAAATTCAAGATTTATAGTGTGACAAATGGAACTGATGGTTGTGAGGTCTGAACCGCTGTCGTCTATGTATAAATTGTTGGACGTCGTTATTCAATCAACGATTTATCATTTACGATTTAGTGATTTATACGGCGATGGTGACTCCCCATCAAGTTCAACATCAAGCCTAATTAGAAAAAAACTGTTCGACAGAGAAGGGAGTTTGAGATGAGAAATATCCATCGAATTTTTCGTTAATATGGTCATTAAATGTTAACTATTCAGTTACCTCAAATACTTTATAAAAACAGCTTGTGAAAATCGGCGTCAAAAATGGCGCTAGGCGTGATCAAAAGTGTGAACTCGATTAGCGCCCGGAACAACCGGATATCAAAGGCACCGCTGTTTGATACCCGCTGGTAGGATGAACTGTTCTTTTCGTACCCAGTTACATGTTCTGTTACAATATAGTTTAATTCGCACCAAGTTTGGATATTCTGATATTGGGCTAGCAGAATGAACAGAGGTTCGGTCCTCATAAAAGCCGAACACGACCGAACATAACCGAACACAAGTCCAAATAATGGGAAATATAACAAACTAGAAGGTGACCCGACTTCGTCCGGGCTTTGACCTTGAATTGTCCATTTTGAAGGTCAAGGTCAAGTGGGGTCACGATTTGACCAGTCAAAAACTTCCCGGACAAAAGCACCCGACAAACGTGCCCGTCGAAATCCATCCGGTTTTACCCGTTTGACCTTGAATTGATCATTTTGAAGGTCAAGGTCAGGTCGGGTCACGACTCGACCCGTCCAAGAACACTCAGTTGACAAAAGTACCCCCATGTATCAAATTTCGTCTAAATCCCATCAAAATTGGCGATTTGACCTTGAATTGACCCGATTTCAAGGTCAATGTCACGTCGCACGGGCAAACGATATGCTTATGAGACTCCCCATACGAATGTAGCCCCACATACCAAGTTTCATCGAAATCCCGTGATATTCGAGCGTTTGACCTTGAAATGACCCGATTTCAAGGTCAAGGTCACGTCGCACGGGCAAATTAATAGGTTTATGCCACTCTCCGACCGAAGACATACCAAGTTTCATCGAAATCCGTGATTTTCGGGCGTTTGACCTTGAAATTACCCGATTTCAAGGTCAATGTCACGTCGCACGGGCAAATTAATAGGCCTATGCCAGTTCCCGGCCGAAAATACACCCACATACCAAGTTTCATCGAAATCGGTTCGGCCGTTTTCGAGTCCATCGCGAACACACAGACACACAGACAGACAGACAGATCTTCCAAAATATATAATAGATAAGTTCATAGGCATATGTATGCTATTCAAGTTCAGACTATTACCATACGATGTTGGTGGAGTTTCGATCGGCCAATAAGGCTGAAGGGGTCACTCTCACCAAAAAAGTGCTGAAGGGTACACAGGGTTTGAAAATGTGCTGAAGGGTACACAGGATTTGTGATCGGTACGAACACCATTACTTAAAGGTACTCAACCCGATAAAACTCCTCTCAATTACTATTTCAATGGCTTCGGGGGGTCAAAAATATTTGATTCGAGTCGAGGAAGTCACCCATCAAAGCTCAGATTTGTTAGATATCGATTTTAGAAATCTATTATTTTTCATTATCGGGAATACTATCTGGCCCAGTACTCAGTCAAAATTGCGTTAAAATTACCACTTGATTTTAGAGTTATTCATCCTTGTCTGTTTGAATAGATTTGGAGTACACATCCAGAGCAGATTACGGCAGTTATTAGTACTGATCTCGAGAACATAACAAATTTGAAAAATCAATATCTAATAACTCTGAGCTTTGTTTGATGGGTTCCTCGACTCGAATCAAATATATTTTACCCCCAAAGCCAAAGAAATAGTAATATAGGACCCTCTGATCGGATTGTTGTTGTTGGAATCTGTTGAGATGGGGACCCTCTTTACGGGTTGAGTACCTTTAAATTGTGTTTATGAAAGTCTGGCGCCCATTAGCAGTTTGTTGTCAGTACATTTTAATATTCATTGGAACGTAAACAATTATTCTCTAACAGAAATCATGGCAGATACGAAAACTGAATGCCCTTTAATTAGAACGACATTTCAAACCCTGTGTACCCTTCAGCACATTTTGAAAATCCTGTGTACCCTTCAGCACTTTTTTTTCCTTTTTTTGGTGAGAGTGACCCCTTCGGCAATACTAAGTGTTTTATTTGATGTTTTGTAAAACGCGTTGCCGAACACAAGCTTCTGTTCGCCATTCAATCACCGGCAATTAATTAACACATAGACCAAGTAGCGATTAACGCTGGGCTTATATATTTTATGATCTTATCTTTCCATCACTAATGTATCCGGGCTTTGTAGTCCAGTGCATTTATGAGAAAATATTATAAGTCTATATAAAGTCTACTAAGTTTACGACCACCTCATGTGCCTGAAATTTTCCTTCTCGGTATAAGTCAGTCAAAGACTAATATTCATCAACTAAACTAAAATCAAGGCTGTGATATGCCAGTTCGGAAATTCCAAGGTGTTTATTGAAAGATTTTGACATATTCTTTGATGTAAACATATTTTATTCCAATAAATAATAACATATTTAAACATTTGACAATTTTTTTACATTATAAGACAGAATAATATATATATAATAGTATAATCACCATATTGGCTGAATGGACTTGTAATAATAAACAGGGAACACAAAAATATTTTAGTGAGAATGCAGACGAAAACGTTATACGTTTTTCTCGCAAATGTGCAACTCCCGAAACAAGAAAATTTTACATTATTTTACAAGAAAACAATCTTGCTATGAAAATATAAAGTTCTTGCAGTATCCTAAAAGTTCCAGACAAACTTTTTTCAATTGCGTCCAAGGATTTCCATCCCATGGTCTACTTATTTGCAATAAACCTATTTACAAAAACAAAATCGCCTGGTTTAGTTTCGTTTACGGTTTTTTAACACTGATTGCAACTAACTGTCAAAACACTTAATAATTAGATGAGGGACAGCCATCAACAATACTAGCCTGCCAATCCATCTGGCAGATATTAATTATCACCTATCAGCCGATAAACTAATCCACGACAGCAGTTTGTGTTCGGCTTCTCTATGCCGCACACAAACGCATATACAAAACATCTATAAAAAAACATATGTCTATAACCTTTACGAGGTGGTCGTATATTTAGTAGACATGCTATATCTCAAACGCCAGATACATAACGGCTTTGTGGAACAGGTCATGCATGATATATGGGTTTGCGATGGGATTAATATAATTATTTAGTTGTATGACCTCAGATATGGTATGTCAACAATTGTTTGTGCGCAATATAGTGAGGGAACTAATAAACAGCAAGATATCCAGCTGAACATCCCATTAGAAAATTTGGTTGGTCTCATCGATTAGCCCCCCCCCCCCCCCCACAACACACCCGCATCCTTGCCATAACAAAATGATATGTTGTTCCAAAAGCAAAATTAAAATGTCCAAAACAACACTGAACAAATGATTTAGTTGGTCACATAACACAACAAAATTGTAATTTGACACAATCGGTGTCAATTTGAAGTTATCGTTGCCATGGCAACATGATTTTTTTTTTTTACCTATGATGGCCCTCCACAGTACCGGACATGGAGTTTCAAAGCTGTTCATGGGTAGGGCCTATACCAGCAATCCCTGCTGTCAATTCGATTCTTTCTAATTTCAATAATCAATCTAAATATAGTGTTAGTGAAAATAGTGTCCCCCCCCCCCAGGAGAGCTGGTTTATATGACAAGCCAAACAGCTATTTAATATTAATTTTACTTAAAGGGGTACTGTACGTCAAATGTTGTTGTTGGTTTCTATAGTCTCCGAGTCGGAGAATAAGGTAACAATTCTTTCATTATTTGAAAGTCTGTTGAGTACGAAGTAGTGTTACGGATGACAAATTTACCGGAATGCAAAAATACAAATTGTCGTTGTCGAGTAATTTTTGTACAGTTTTCAACCAAATGAATCAAATAAAGTTATATTATAGCCATACTAGTCCCATATAATAATTTAAATTATTGTATCGTCGCTAGTCAGTGGGTGGCTTGAGTGTTCTCCCCATATCATCATAATATTTTAAGCGATCGTGTGTGCGATCGGTTTAACAATCCAGTATCCCTCAATTAATTGATATGATTACGGAAATTCGTAATTTAATTGACGCCATTTTATGGCTCCAGTCATAAATTCAATTTATATCAAATTATTAACTTTTAAATTATAAAATTTTAAGATAGCCTATTAACCTGAGCGTTTACAGAATACATCTTCGACTCAAATTACTTATGTTTCTATATATTATCGATATTAGATCGCTGTTGTCACCGGAAATTTTATGAAAATGGCGTACAGTACCCCTTTAAGTAAAATAAAGTGTCTTTTTATTTTACTTAAGTGAAATAAAGCGACATCTACATGGTTTTATTTTACTTAAGTAAAATGACACTTTATTTTACTTAAGTAAAATAAAAATGACACTTTATTTCACTTAAGTGAAATAAAATGACATTTTATTTTACTTAAGTAAAATAAAGTGTCATTTTATTTTACTTAAGTGAAATAAAGCGCCATCTACATGGTTTTATTTTACTTAAGTAAAATAAAATCACACTTTATTTTTCTTAAGTAAAATAAAATGACATTTTATTTTACTTAAGTAAAATTAATATTAAATAGCGGTTTGGCTTGCCATAGGTTTACAGATAGCCGAGTAGTATACAAAATAGGACAATACCAGTCACCACTTTTCCACTTTATGTAAACCTGATGTTTGTACCAGCACAGGAACAGGAATGTAAATCCCTAATGTGTAAGTTACCATGTTATGTATACTTTATTTTTCTGATATTGAGACTAACGCCATTTACTGATGTTGGTAGTATGAAGTAGGTGGGGAGTACATAATGCTAATGTTTGTACAAGGTAAAACAAAATGGTATACAAATACATCAGCGTGAGCGTGTTTACACTTCGGGTGTGTGGCACAGACTGATTCACTTTCAACTTTTAGCATTATATCTTTTCCTTGTTTTATATTGTTCTTACAGTGAACAACCTTTACTCTTGTCAAATAATACTTTTGTAAATCGCAGGGGTACGTAACTATACATGTAAGGGGGGGGGCGGTGGGTGTTTAATATGTGTGCAAGTAAAATTGGAGGATGGGTCAAATAATACATCACAAGTGACAGCAACCAGTAAAAATACCCTAATGGATTGGAATGGTATCAAAATTGAATCCACCCACCTCCTGGCTAATGTCGGTTTGTGTGTATATGCTTATCGCTATAAGCAGACCATTAATGTTTACTCTGTTTACAGATCAAAGATTTTGATTGGTCTCCATGAAATTTATAATTGCAATAAGTCATAAAAAAGCTGATATATGAGTATCAGTCAATGAATTGTGAAAATTCTAAAGGACTACACTTAGTTTTTTTCTAATGGCACAGACACAGTTGAAATCTGATCTAATAAAACTAGATTCTGAACTAAAAGGTTCTGAATGCGAAATTAGTTTTTGCGGACCAAATACAATAGAAGTTTCTATCAACCACAGACTAAAAATACTTCTTATTAGAAACCATTCATCAATTTCACTCTGTTCAGATGGGAACCAATTTGCTTTGAACATTCCATCATTACTGTCACTTTCAAATGCAGCCAACTATATACACAGTTTACAGACTTATTTAAATTCAAGAAATGAATATTCCGGAGAAGATTTTCCGATGTGATTATTCATATATTGTGTGTGTTCTTAAAAAAGCAGATAAACTATACTACATGAAATGATAGATATGGAAGAAAAAGAGAAATATCTTGAAAACTATTATTTCAATATTTCTAAACCAGCATCTTTTTCCAGTGTTGAAAAACTTTATCGTGCATTGAAGAGTGATGGAAAATTCAACTACACCAGATACTTTTTAGCCAACTGGTTAAAAAAACATGACTCATACACACTTCATAGACAAGTGAGAAAAAACTTTCCAAAACTGAAAGTGGTTTTATCAGGATCGTATCAACTATGGGATATGGATCTTCTATCAGTGCAAAATTTGAGCAAGGATAACAATGGTATAACATTTCTACTTATTGTTATAGACACTTTCTCTAAGTTTTTATTTGTTCAACCATTAAAGAGGAAAACTGCAACTAATGTGCTTAGTGCATTGAAAATTATTGTTGAGTCGTCAAAAAAGAAACCAGTGAAACTCCGATCCGATAATGGAATGGAATTCTGTAATAAACTTGTTGGTGCTTATTTGAAAGAACAGAATATTTATTTTTATAATGCTATGAATGAGATTCATGCAGCCACTGCAGAGCGTGTGAACAAGACATTAAAGAAAATTATTTTCCAATATTTCCAAAGGAATAAAACATATAGATATATTGATGTTTTGCAGAAACTCGTCAGTCGCTATAACAAAACTCCACACAGATCACTACACTATCTTGCACCAGATGAGGTTAACTCTAAAAATGAAGCAAATATCTGGGCATATCAATATCTCAAGCCCAAAGGATTCAAGAGGAAAGGCAAATTTCTCTACAAAATAGGTGATCTAGTGAGAGTTTCTTACTTGAAAGATAAGTTCAGAAGATCTTACCAGCAACAATGGTCAGGGGAGATTTTTAAAATATCTGAACGGTTTTTGAAACAAACCCTTCCTATGTATCAACTGACTGATTTTAACGGTGAACAGATAAAAGGCTGGTGGTATCAAAACGAACTAACACAAGTTTTCAAGGATAATAATTCACTTTGGGATGTGGAAAGGATAATTCGAAAAAGAAAACGAAAGGGAAAACAGGAATATTTTGTCAAGTTTCAGGATTGGCCAGAAAAATATAACCAGTGGATCCCAAAGTCTGATTTAGTATCCACAGAATGACTGATAATTATATATACTGTCAAAGCGATGCTTTCTCAGAAATTTATCCTCAGAACAAGCCGTACAAGTTTCGCATATACTTGAACAAAGCTATTCATTTATTTGGAGAATGGTTGATGGGGTTGACTGAATTTATATGCTCATCTATCACAAAATCAAATGTGATTTCAAGTCATATTCTGTATGTATGTGTTAATATTTTGAGAAATTCTGTGATGAACAACAAAGAAATACCAGTACTCAGAAAAATTACACAGAACTCACTTACATGTCCATGGAGAATAGACTCCGATGTTACTCCATATATAGCACTAAGAACATTGGAATTTTCGGAGTTAGATGTATATATAAGTGATGAAACAGGAGCTCCTGCATTATTTCTGACTGATCCAGTTTATCTTACACTACATTTAAAGCAGAATGAATAGAGAAATTTATATACCTGACCCCCAGAAATGGGTTAACTTTTTGCGAAAACAGAATCTGATAAAAACAGAGGATGCAAAACCTAAACAGCCAGTGATAACAGTTGTATCGCCAATAGCTCAGAGTGTAGAACAGGTTAAAGATGAATTGGCACGGGGAATTGCTGCAGTGAAAAAGAAGAGAAAATACAAAAAAAGAACACACACTGTCAAAAAAGGTATAAAGAAAGTAAAAAAGTCTAAATTTATTACAAAACGCAAGAGTGTCTTGAAGTCAAGAAGTAAAATTCATAAAGATATTTTTGACTGAATATACAATATGGCGATGATTGACAAAAATGATTTCCAAGAGGGGCTGCCAAAAGAACTCCAGATTTTCAGTTTAGCGCCAACGCAAACAGGTGTCGAACAATTCTACTTTCAAGAATTCAGACCTATATCACAGATTTCTGGTGACTCGCCAGTAGAATTCAATTTACAATTTTCGAATGGATTGGACTATCTCGATCTGAGGAATTCTCGACTGAATGTGAAGCTTGGAATATATAAAAGCGGAGGAGCAAAATTAACAGCAACCGATAAAGTTGGTCCTATAAATCTGATACTGCAGTCACTTTGGTCTCAAGTTGATGTGGCTTTATGCGGCAACCAATTTTTACCTGGCAATGTTTTCTACAGCTTCAAAGCTTATCTGCAAACATTATTGTATACAACAGATGCTACAGCTCAAGAATCGCAGCTACAATGCCAGTTGTTTTTCAAGGATACACCAGGTGTTATGGATTCACCTGACTTGGTAGGATCTAATATTGGTTTATATGAAAGAGCTAAGTTTTTGAAAAAAAGTCAACAAGTTGAATTGGAAGGTCCAATTCTCCATGATTTGTTCCAGATTCCTCGTTATTTTATAAATGGTGTTACTGTTCAACTCAGATTATTCAGGAATAAAGCAAGTTTCTGCCTTATGTCACCAGAAGCTTCGCCTTCATATGAACTTCGGATTGACTCAATAGTGCTCAAAGTTCGCAGGTTGCGAATTAACCCAGCACTTCTGATGGCTCACAATGAACTTTTAAAGACGACACCTGCCAGATATCTATTTAAGAAGACAGACGTAAAGACAAATTCGATTGCAACAGGGTTAAACGAATTTACTTGGAATAACATATTTCAAACCGTCCGCCCCCTGAGAGTTGTTGTTGGACTTCTTTCATCAAAAGCAGTTGCAGGGGATTATAAACTCAACCCATTCAATTTCAAGAATTATGGTGTAAGTCAAATATCACTGTTTTGTGATGGTATGCCTGTCGATTCCAGTCCACTTAAACTTAAGTATGATACTAATGGCAATGGGGTTAATGATGAAATTATTTCAGCTTATATCAATCTTTTCAAATCTTATGATTCAGGGAGTATGATCGAAAGAACTGATTTTGGAAGAGGATATGCATATTATGTATTTAACGTGGAACCATACAATGACAATCCAGAATTTACTACTCTTATAAAATCAGGAAATATCAGGTTAGATATTCAGTTTAAAGATGCCCTGACTGAAACTGTGACATGTTTAGTTTATGCAGAGTTCCCTGGTTATTTTCAGATCACACAGAATAGAGAAATTATTTCTGAATAGGAATATAAGAAAAATGATCAGTGACAGTTGGGTTAATGATGCATTACCAAAATTTGAATCACCCACTAATATGATGATAGTTGGTTGTACATCAAGTGGGAAAACAACTCTTGTCAAACAAATTCTGGAGAATGCTGATGCTATGTTTACACAACAAGTTCAGAAGATTTATTTCTGTTACAAAAGTTGGCAGTCTCCCTATGATGATATGCCGGTGAAAATTCATTTTCACAAAGGTCTACCAACTGAATCTATTCTTAATAATTGGTATGCTGAAACGCATGGACATAAACTTATTATTTTAGATGACATGATGGTGGCAGTAAGTAACAATAAAGATATTTTGGAGCTAATAACTGTGAAGTCTCATCATAACAATTTTTCAAATCTTATTATCTGTCAGAACTTATATCAACAGGGGCCATCTATGCGTGGAATCTCTCTCAATTCACACTATTATATTCTATTCAAAGCAAAGAGGGATTTGCGACAAGTAATGGTGCTAGCCACACAAGCATTTCCTAATAAATTAGCATATTTTATGGATGCTTATGAAAAAGCAACAAATAGAGACTATGGGTATATATTGATTGATTTTCACCCTCGATCAGACAAACTCTATCAGCTGAGAACAAATATACTTCCCTATGAAAATACTGTTGTGTACTTGCCTACTAATTTTGGAGACACATAATGAAATTGACTCAACTGACTTATTTCCTGTCCAAAGTTATGAGTAGTGGAAACAGAGGATATCCAATACTTATAAATGGGTTATCAGCAAATGAAATTAAGTTTATTGCTGAATGTGTTTTCAATATATTGAGAGGAAATGTTCATTTATCTGATCGAGAGAAATTGGAACTATACAAGTTTAGACACCTGCTGAGAGAACTGACAAATAAACGGATTTCACTGACTAAAAGGAGACAGTTGTTAATTCGTGCTTTCAAGCCTATTCCATTCATCATCAGACCAGTACTCAGACATTTCAAAAAGCATGTCCAAGGAGATGATTCTTATTCCTAAAGAGAAGTTTAATGAGTTAAAAGCTATGCTAAATGAGAGAAAATCCATCACAAACGTTATGGGCGCAAACGAGGGTGACACACCTCCTCCAAGTACAGGTGCTGATACCAACAAAATAGAGATTGTTCCAGTTTCAAAACAAAATAACAGCAAGAGGGGTAAAATACCAAAACATACAGGGAACAAATCCAGAAACGACTTTTCAATGGTTAAATGGGAGAAACTTTGAGATCTGTTTATTATTTCGAGACGCAACACCTATGCATATATACATGTAATTTGAGGTTGTCTTCTGTCAAAATGAAAAATGTGACCTTATTGGACTGCTTTAAATTGTCTGATGAAAATACATAAAAACCTGAAGAATGTGTTGTTGTAATCTCACTAAAATTTAACAAAAACAGTGTGAAATCCTTATACACCATTATACATGTAATTACTATTCTATTTAATCAAGGGGGAGGCTTTGAAGTATATTCTATTTACTTTGAGAACTACTAATGAATTTCATGCTTGATCTTAATTGATGTAATGTCACTATATTTACCAATATAATGTAAACCCCTAAATAGTCACCACTGCTTTGATGATTGTATATACAGATTTTGTATTTGATGGCTACTTTGATGTTAAATTAGTTGGATGTTCTTTTCTTTTCTTCCACCCATATATTTGATTTTGCTTTCTGTAAAAATTGCTCTGTGTATTGTGTAAATATTTATTCTGGGCAGAGGTGTACTTTATTTCAATACAAATGTAAATAGATTGTGTCTTGTTGTAGTAAATCCCAACCTGAGGTGTTGACTGATCTCACAAACCGTTAGAATGGAATAATCTGACCCCCAGTTCAGAAGTTTAAATGTACATTTCAACAGGATTTTATTGGCATACAAAATAGTTGTTGCTGAAGAAAAGAAATCAGATACGTGGGGTGGTTATATTTACCTCTCAACACAAATTAAATGAAAGAAAAACATGGATGATCCACCTAGCTTGATTAAATCGAAACGCCTTTCATGTGATATTTGTGGAAAGACTTATGCAAATCATCGGACACTCGGAAAACATAAAGGTATTCACAAGGATGGTGAACAAAATTGTGATCTGTGCAATAAAAAATTCAAAACAAAATACACACTACAGAAGCACAGGAAAGACATTCATAAACTGGAAAAAAAGAACCGGAAACTCAGCAGATAATAAGCAGAATGCTAAAGAACCCCGGACTGACACATTTCCAATAGAAAAACAAAATGTATTGAATGAAGGAAAAGATGAAAGTTCAGCAAATGTTTCACCTACTAATGTGTCTTTGGGTGACGACTCCAACACTATACCCAATTTAACTGCTTTGAACAATTCCGTGAAAATAATAAGAATTAAACCAAGAAGTGACGGTGAAAAAGGGGACATAATTGTTTTTTTCTCGAATAATTATCAAAAATTAAAAAACATTCTACAAAAGCAGACAACAAGGCATGCAGGGGTAAAATGGTATCTCAATATTGTGGTGGAAATGGTCAAGATAATCGGAGAACAGGACACTGATGTTAAGAAACTTACCACACACTTTAGAAGTACTGTGTTCAAATATCACAGTTCGCATGATTTTGATGAGGATGAAATTAACTCTGCATTTCATAAGATATATCAATCATTCAACACTTTTGTTCACAAAGGAAGTGGTTGGAGGATCGATAAAATAGATGAGTTGGAAGTGAATATGGCTCGTTACATACCATTGCCAGTATCTGCATATATAGAAACACCAGAAGAAATGAAATATATACAATCACTTGTAAATATTATCAATAATGATGACTTCTGTTTTCTATATTCTATACTAGCAGCCCTTTTCCCAAAAGATCATAATGTGAGGAGCGTGACTAATTATATACCACACCTGAATTCTTTGAAGACAACAGGAATAAAATTCCCAATGACATGCGATCAAATCACAAAGTTTGAAAAAATAAACAACATTTCTATAAATCTCTTTGGTATGAAGACAAGGAAGTTTTTCCTATTCGAATAACAAAGGTTGCTTATTCAGAGGAAATAAAACATGTGAATTTGTTATTACTGAACAAAGATGAAAAATCTCATTATGTACTTATTAGAAATTTGGATCAGTTTCTAAACAGATTAAAGAGACAATTTTCTCATAAAACCTACCATTTCTGTTGGTACTGTCTTTTTGCTTTTTCTGTGAAAAGTGATCGTGATTCACACATATCAGAGTGTCAAGAATTTGGTTGTCAAAAAGTTGAACTTCCATCAGAAGACAAAAGATTTTTGAGTTTCAAAGACTACCATAAACAATTTGTTGTACCAATAGCCATATACTGTGACTTTGAATGTTTTTCAAGCAAAATAGAAAAATGTGATCCTCAACCGGACAGAACTAGCTCTACACCATATGCTATACTAGAACCATGTAGTTTTGCTATAAAAAGGGTTTGTAGACTGAGTGAAGAATATACAAAACCTATATATACATATAAATCTGACACTGGTGTAGTTGATCATTTTCTTGAGAAATTATTTGAAGAAGAAGAGGAGATCAGAGAAATTCTTGAACAGAACAGAGAAATACAAATGACGCCAGAAACAATGAACGAATTTCTGTTGGCAACAGAGTGTTATGTATGTAAAAGAAACTTCACGAACAATAATCGACCAGTCAGGGACCATTGTCACTTGACCGGGGACTTCAGGGGAGCTTCGTGTCACGGCTGTAATTTGCACCTTAAAACATCATCATTTATCCCAGTAATATTCCACAATCTGAAGAATTTTGATGGACATATCATTTGTCAAGCCATAGGCAAATTCAAGGAGAACATAACATGTATTCCGAATTCAATGGAGAAATATCTTTCTTTCACTATAGGAAAACTGCGATTTCTTGATTCTTATCAGTTCCTAAATTCATCATTAGAAAACTTAGTGGAAATATTCAACAAAATGGAAAATTATAATTTTCCATATCTGCAGGATGAAGGTTTTACTAAAACTCAACAGGATCTCTTAAAACGGAAAGGAGTCTTCTGTTATGATCATATAGTTGCAATGGATTCTTTCCAAGAAAAATCACTACCTGTTAAAGAGAAATTCTACAACAAATTGAATAACACACACATATCATCTTCTGATTATAATCATGCTAAGGAGGTATGGAACGAATTTAATATGGAAAATCTGGGAGATTATCATGATGTTTACTTGAAGAGCGATGTATGTCTACTGGCTTGTGTGTTTGAAAACTTTAGAGATATATGTCTCAAACATCATAGTTTGGACCCCCTCCATTTTTATTCAGCGCCTGGTCTTAGTTGAAGTGCCATGTTGAGAAAAACTGGAGTGAAATTGGAATTATTGACTGATATCACTCAATATATATTTCTTGAAAAATCTATAAAAGGAGGTATTTGTAGTGCATATCAGAGATATGGTGCAGCAAATAATCCATATGTATCTGATTATGACTCCTCTTCAAATCACTCATTTGTGATGGCATATGATGCAAACTCGCTCTATGGGAAGGCCATGACATTTCCATTACCTTACAAAGGATTTAAATTCCTAACAGAAGTTGAAATCGAAAAATTCAACTTGGATGAAACCAAAATAAATGATGAAATAGGATATGTACTGGAAGTTGATCTTGATTATCCACAATCTTTGCATGAGAGTCACAATGACTATCCGCTAGCAGTCGAGAGACGAAAGTTAAAATTTGAAGAGCTATCGCCCTACTGCCAAAATTTGTGGAAGGAACACAATAGTACAAGACCATATCATACAACTGAAAAACTTATCCAAACATTGTACCCCAAAAAGAAATATGTGGTTCATTATATGACTTTGAAACTGTATGTACAATTGGGGATGAAAGTCATGAAGATTCATAGAATTCTTAAGTTCAATCAGCGTTGTTGGTTGAAGGAATATGTTGACTTCAACATAAATCAAAGAATTAACTGTAGCAGTCAGTTTGAAAAATCTTTCTGGAAATTGATGACCAACTCGGTCTATGGACGTCTACTCGAAAATGTTAGGAAACGTGTTAATCTGAAACTTATTACAGATGAGGGTAAACTGAGGAAATACATTGCAAAACCCTCATTCAAAAGATTTGAAATTTTCAACGAGGATCTTGTAGCAGTGCAGTATTCTAAAATTAAACTTGTGTTGAACAAACCAGTTTTTGCTGGGGCTGCAGTCTTGGATATCTCTAAGTATATTATGGCAGACTTCTATTACAATTATATCAAGAAAATGTACCCCGGTGAACGCAGTAATTTGTTATATACTGACACAGATTCTCTTATTTTGAAAATTAACACTCATGACATCTATGAAGATATGGATAAGAACAAGCATGTGTTTGACCTAAGTAATTATCCACAAACACACTCCATTTAGGATCCAAACAATAAAAATGTTTATGGAAAATTCAAGGATGAAACTGCAGGAGTTCCAATTTGGAAATTTTGTGCCCTTAAACCTAAATTGTATGCTCTGAAATATGGAGACCAAGAGAAAGTGCGAGCAAAAGGAATTGACAAAACAAGTAGTGAAATGAAGTTTGATGAATATGAACAATGTCTATTCGAGGGCAGTAGAACAACACATTCATTCAATCGAATTACGAGTAAGAAACATCTACTTTTTTGTTCACATTTCATCAAGACTTCACTTTCAACATTCTGTGACAAAAGATACTACCTATCTAATGGAGTGAATTCATTGGCTTATGGGCATTATAAAATAGAGCATGAACAAGAAGATGAATATTCAAATTAATTAATATCATGTCTATAAGATATAGGCATACTGAGCGATCACTATACAATCATTTCAGAATCATGCCTACAAAATGATAATGAATAGTGATGTATATATATGGTATGAGACATGTTGTAGACAGGAATATGATATAATTGGATAGTGTTCACTCAGTATGCTAATGGAGTGAATTATTAATAGTTATTTTCTCTTTAAAGCGATATATTTCATTATTTAGGAATCACCAACCTCCATATTTAAAGACAAATATTCAACTGGGGAGGGGGGTGGACTAACGAGCGTCAAAATATGGAGTTGGTGATTCATAAATATTCAGTGTATCGTCTTAACTTGTGATAGAAAGATAGAAAAATGTATATATGCATACATATATTTATTTAGTAGAATATATAGTGGTACAAAAATCAACATTTGTAAAATGTAAAATCAACAAATCTGAAGATGAAATGCAACAAAGTAAATAGAGGATTCAGAATACAATTTTACACCATTTTATATAGAATAGATCCTGGAAGGATAAACTACTTAGTATGATAGTGGCTTACTTATACCCCTCATCTATTTAAATCAAATCATCTGCACCACAACTGGGGAATAGATCCTGGAGGGGGGGGCAAAATGTGATAGCATAAACTTTTTACACCATTTTATGTAGAATAAGATCCTGGAAGGACAAATTGTGATAGTATCTTACTTATACATGTACCTCATCATCTATCTAAATCAAATAGTCTACAGCACAACCTTGGAGGGGGTAACTTGTATGCTGAATAAAAATCTTTTGTTGCATTTCACCACTCAGTATAACACTTTGATCACAAAAGTACTGGAGGCATTTATAAGAGTAATATCTTCATGTAGTAAGAATATAATAGTAAAAAACAAACAAAAACAATGTTTAAACAGTTTTAAAATATACAAATTAACAATGCTGAAGAAGGGGACTTGCAACAAAATAATATGGGATTTAAAATATATATGGCTTTATTCTGAATCTTGTATTATTTTGTTGTAAATCACCTCTCAGTCTAACACTTTTGATCACAAAAATACCTGAGACACTTATAACAGTATATGTGTAAAAAAAAAAACAGTATCCTGATACTTTCTCCTGAGTATTAAATACACCTAGTATACAGTCGATCTCTTAACAAAAGCAGAATTATGGGTAACTTTTCAGGATTTAGTCGGAAATATGGCTTGTTGCCATTCATCGGAAAGCCGAGAGCTTTCCGATGAATGGCAACAAGGCATATTTCGACTAAATCCTGAAAAGTTATCTATAATTCTGCTTTTGGTTAAGAGGTCGATTACTTAGGGCATTACTGTAGGTGGTTTATGTAAATAAAAAAGTTAACTGTTGGAAGAGTGATAAGTTTATCTCATTTCAAGATAATTCCCCTTCTCCGTCTGGTATACATGTATGCTCTTTATGTAAATAAAATGTGAACACTTGGAAGACTGAATAGTTTATCTTATTTCTAGAATTTGTGTCCTCCCCCTTATGCAATAAGTTTATCAATATGGTGATAGGTTTAACAATCTTCTTCTTTCTTATAGACTTATAAACTGAGGAGAGAAATAATCTGAGATGAACATGTATTTTTTTGCAATGAATATAGAATATGAAAAAATATATAATCTATTTAAAATAGAAAACAATCCACACAATCACAGTTTTCAGCACACAACAATAAACCCTTAAGCGATATCAGTGAGGGGGTGGGGGGGCGTATTGGATTAATCAATTTCAGGTTACACGGTTTAGTGCCAGGTACATGCAGCGCTAAAACCACAACACCGGAACTCAATTAATCCAATATGCCTCACCCCCTTACTGTTCTTGCTTATAAGAGTGGCTTATGAGGTAGAAAATGATATGATTGTACATATATTGCAATGGAATATAGAATATGAAAAATATATATTCTATTTAAAAATAGAAAATAACGCACACAATCACAGTGTTCAGCACACAACAATACACCCCTAAGCGAGATAAGTGAAAAAAGGGGGGGCGTATTGGATTAATCAAGTGTTCCTGTTCCATGGTTTCACTGATCTTGCTTATAACACTGGCTTATGAGGTAGAAAAAATGATATGAGCATTCATCACACTGGTTTTAGAGGTAAAAAAAAGCCAGATATCACTAAAACCATGGTACTTTATTAATCCAATACTCCCCCCCCCCACTGATCTCGCTTATAACACTGGCTTTTGAGGTAGAAAATATGAGTGTTCATCACCCCCCCCCCCCCTACTGATATTGCTTATAACACTGGCTTTTGAGGTAGAAAAATGATGTGTTCATCACACTGGTTTTTTATGTAGGCACAAACAAAAGAAAAAAACATTAAAATTCTATAGAAGACTATTTACACAATGACATAGATGTATGTCACCACAAAACAATAATACTTGTTTTTAAAGTAAAATAAAAAAAATCAAGAGATTTGAGTTGAAAATTGTCCTCTTTTTCCAACTGTAACGAAGGAGGTGGTGTTTTATCGTAGTATAGAATCGTTGAAAAAGCCTCACCTCATTTCTGTAAATGTGAAGGATAATACTGTTATAATTATAATAAAGAGCATGTTTTTTTCTGTTTGTCAAATGTATATGACAATAGATGTCTATCCATTTTTTTTTCCAAAACGACCCAACCCTCTCACTGATTTGACTTATAGCACTGCTTTTGAGTTAGAAAATAAGTGTTCATCACATTGGTTTTAGAAAAAAAACATCTACGCAATGAATATAGAATATGAAAAAATATATAATCTATTTAAAATAGAAAACAATCCACACAATCACAGTTTTCAGCACACAACAATAAACCCTTAAGCGATATCAGTGAGGGGGTGGGGGGGCGTATTGGATTAATCAATTTCAGGTTACACGGTTTAGTGCCAGGTACATGTAGCGCTAAAACCACAACACCGGAACTCAATTAATCCAATATGCCTCACCCCCTTACTGTTCTTGCTTATAAGAGTGGCTTATGAGTTCCAATACTGACAACGGTGCCCCTATTTATCAATTTCTCGACTACGGAGTTAGTACACTTAACATTAGTGAGACCATCGAATCTCAACCATAACAATCCTTGGAACAGATTGATGTCAACAAAGTTAACTCCAGCAGCGTTGTCGACAGAAAGTATTTCAACACCGTTTTGGCTCAATTGCCAACCTTCGTTTGTGACAACAGACATTCCCGCGTCGCAAGACCAGGGGTCAATACTATGAAACTTTTTCTTTGTAAGAATCTACAATTGTTTGTAAGAAATAACAATTTATCATTCCGCCAATACTATGAACATACGATTACAAACATAAATCACAAATAGTACGTGTTCTTTGTATTTACAAATATCTCCAATCACAAAGAATGTTCGAGTACTATGAAACATAATTTTTCAGTTTTCGCACCCTTAACCCGGATAATATAATATATATATATATCTATGATACGCAGGGACGTGGCGACAAGGGATCGATTCACCCCCTCGTGAACATATTTTGTCAGCTGGAAATTTCAAGTACAACCCACAGGGACGTCGCGACAAGGGGTTGGGTTATGTTTCTCGCTCCAAACATTTTATCAACACGTTCAACAGCTGGAAATTTGATACCTGAAACAACATGAATTGGAAATTTTACAACAACAATAGGTTGAACTTGTTCTGTTATTTTGTTTTTTCCAACAATTTATTAGGGGGTATGTTTTGTTTTAGACCAACATTTGCATATTTACCTCCTTTGGTCAAAAGTTTGGATGGAAATGGCCTATATTTAGAAATTGTCAACCTTATGGGGTGTCAGCTTGGATGTGATGTAGCAGTATGTGTTCCTTGTAACTACTGAAATTACCCAATTTATTGAAAGTTACAACGTTAAGAACTTGTCTAGAATGTCTATATAGGGTGTCAAACATAAATTGTCGATTAGTCATCCTGAGGAAAAACGTTTGACTAACATATGTTAGTCATATTGACTATGTTTTGTTATCAGCGTAGAAAAATTAAAATACTTTCCTCTTGATACACGATTCCATCGTTATGTGGAATTTATAGGCATATTTTTGTTCAAAGGGTGCATATGGAAATTATAGGATGGACACCCCGTCGCCAAACTGAGCCCATATAGCCACGTCCCTATCTAGATATATTATAAGATATCGGAGCAGTTTGAAATTATAAAATGACACTCCTATTGGTTTGGTTTGGTTTATTAGGGTTTATCGTCGTTCTAGCCGCTAGGCCACATACGACGTTGTCAATTTTACGGGTGGAGGAAAGACCACGCAGAGGCTTGATTTCACCGAGAAATCGTCCCACTGCGTGTAGAAACCACCGACCCCCGGAAAGCAACTGACAAACTTGCCCAGATACACGATTCCGGTCACCCTCCCTATGACGGGGTTAGAACCAGCTTCGTCAGCGCTGGACGGCCTGTAACGGTGTAATGCACCTGGCATTCTACCGACTGGCACTCTACCGCACCACTCCTATAACCGAGACCAGTAGCACGTCCCTGCTTCGATACACCCCCTCCCGATAAAATGGAGCCACGTTACTGCCTCGATGTGTTATGATAACAGTAGCGGATCAGTTTGAAATAATAGGATGGTCACAATATATATAATGCTATACCATCAAAATAATATTTTATTTTCACAAACTGAATGGTTGTAAATTTGTAATTTGTAAAAACAATGATACCAAATTGTTTGTAGTACTCGTTATTACACTGACTTGTACTTACATACACACACTACAAACGAACCGTTTAATTGTTAACTTGCGCAGACAAGTGGTCATCAACTTAGCAATCCGTGAACCGATTGGATAGCTCTGATAAGCGTTCACCTCTCAACGTATGATTGGTTATTTCTTTTGTAACTTTGGCCCCGCCGTGATTCAATATATTGTTAATCAGTCACAGGCAAAGGTTTGTCCGTAAGCAATCTACAATAATCAACAGTAGATCTTTGTGAAATTTGCGAGATTTTGTTAGCTCATCGTTTCATAGTACCGGCGTTCTCACTAATCACAATATGATAGCACGCATTGTAACTTCCCCATATAAATTGTTGTCAGTTATTTTAGCTCTATATACATGTCCGTCTAATTTGAACTGGTATTCAGATAACACTGATAACAGGTGCATGGGAGCAGAGTGGGGAGTTAGTTTTTTCTAAGTTGTACAGCTGCCTTTTAGGGGTTTCACCTCTCGCCCAGTCTAAGGTATTACAATAATACGGCTAAATTTTCCCTGTACTATGAAACCACTGTGATAGTTAACACAAATTTGTAATTACAAATTAATAAATACAATTTGTATTTACAGGTATAAAATTGTTCATAGTATCATTGGCTGACATGATTTTCTCGATAAATCAATACCCGTTACACTCAGAATGAACAAAATCAATAAAATAGCGGAATACATGTTGCTTAATATTGTTGTTCGAAAATAGACAGATGCAATCACGTGATCAGTTAAGGTAACTGTTCGATTGCGTGTCACGCCCCCCCCCCCCCCTTTTGGTTCAGTAGCTGATTAGTGATTTTCAAGCCATTGCATATTTGAGATCGTATAGTTTGATATTCATCCCCTATTAACCAAATATTGTCCCCCGATTTCCTTTGGCTGTGATATTCATAAGTTGATCCAAATTTACATTTTTGAACCAATATCCCCATCGGAAATGGGGGTATAGAACAACGTTGGAATAGCCACCGGAAATATTATTTCGCGGGGGTAGAATTTATGTAAACAATACGCCATGGGGAGAGTTTTGTCCACGATACAAGTCACCTATAGCCACATATTCCATTAGCCCCCATGGCACAGCCAGAATTTTAATACTTCATATATAGTTGTACTCACTCTGCCATACCGCATGGGTCTCTTATTATTTTCTATTTTATGGTTCGCTCGTCTTCTTGCCTATCTTCGCTTTCCACGGGGGCCGATTCGCCCACTTCCAGTCGCCCCCGTTGATGGTAAGCACGTCGATAGTTGATGGTAGCGGTGACAAAAAAGGCAAAATATATCGTGGATACCCCTCTCAATTAAATTCTAACACCACGAATTTATCAGGCGGTATAGATAAATGCATTTAGTGATAAAGCATCCGGACCAAATATAGCTTCATCAGGGTTACATTTTCATCCACTACTGGTTGCTGTCACTTGTGATTATTATTTACCCCCCCCCCTCCCAATTTACGTGTCACACACATTAAACAGCCACCGATCGCGAATTCACCCATAGCTGTATATATAGTGCTTTCAGTGATGAAGCACTTAGACCAATTGAAGAATAAGTTAACGTGGGGAAGTGGGGTGGATTCAATCAGATACAATTTATTTGACATACAGATTAAACATTAGCATTATGTACTCCCCTGCACCTACTTCATACTGCCAACATGAGGAAATAGCTGAACTACAAACATCGCCGATAGGTCAACAGAGTGCAAGTATACATAACAGCATTATGTACAGGTACAAACAACAGGTTTACATAAAATTGGAAAAAGTGGTGACTGGTGTTGTCCGATCTATATATACCTCTGTACTACTGTGTAAACACCTCAACTTGATAAATAACAACGCATTAATTACTTTGTACCGGTACAAACATCAGGTTTACATAAAGTGGAAAAGTGGTGACTGGTGTTGTCCTATTTTGTATACTACTTAGCCGTTCCCACCAGTAGACTATGGTACTGAATGAGTTAACACGTTGACTGCCATTACGAGTTAACTCGTAGTACAAGGTTGCGTGGGGACTCCTACTACGAGTTAACTCGTAGTGGTGTTCATACCACATAAATAACAGAAACCGAGAGCAATGTTTGTCTATGCGTCAACCCATGCCCGACGACCCCATTGATCGATTACAAATGTATAATTACAATGGCTTGAGATACAACGATTCCCACATCCCGATCAAGGGGTGGGTTGAAGTTTGAAATATTGCTAGGACACTCCAACTCACCAGGACCTCTTCTGTACATCCCTGACCCATGGTAGACAGGTGCAAATAGACATTTCCCGGACAACATAGAGGGCTTTCGTTGCATAAATCCATAATCAGTTAGCTCTAGCTAGATTGTTCAGGTTTCATTTGAAACTTCTGGCCATAAAGTGATAATACACCCCATTGTTAGAGGGATGGGGCATGCAAGCGACTGAAAGGTCCACGAAATATCTAAGCTTGGCTGTGTAACATGTAATAGAACAACACTTATATGTATATTGAGGTTAGTTAGAAATGAGCGCCCTGCTTGGGTGGTCTAATGTCTAAATTCTAACAAATCTTATTATCAGCTGTATATAGTTCTATGTTTATCATATATGGCAAATTTTGGTACGCCGAAAAACAACACAACTTTTGTACCCTTTTGTTACGTCGGGTACATTGGTTAAATCGTGCATACAAGTTTGTTTACCTGGCTATGTGTGTACCAGATATATAAATTCATTCATCATGTTTTATAGTATTTTAGTCGACCAAAATCTGTTTTTATGATGTTGAAACGTGATATAAAGCTACTACGAGATAACTCGTAGTTGGCACCTGGGACGGAATTTACCAGTGGTCATCGCTGGTGTCAGCTACGAGTTATCTCGTAAGTAAATAAATATTACGTTTTCGACGTCTTAGGCGATGTAGAGTGTACCCGTGATTGTATATAAATTCATTTACCGTGTCTTAATTTTATACACGATATGCTTGTACATGTGTAGCACTCTAGCCATTTAAGTCGTTGAAAACGTAATTGTATTTACCTACGAGATAACTCGTAGTGGCACCAGCGATGAAACACTGATTAATTCCATCCCAGTTGCCGACTACGAGTTATCTCGTAGTAGCCTTATGACATGTTTCAGCATCATATAACCCGATATTGGTCGAACCATCACTCCTACATACGTAATACATCACCTACTATCGGCTAAACATGCAAGGAACCTTTTAACTCATTCAGTGCCGGCGACGAGATATCTAAGTCTTGCAGAGTTAAAACTCTCTGAGAGGTCAACGTATACAGGGTACACATATGATAATTGGAAACCGCGATTTTTATTGTGTAAAGGTCGATTCATACAAAGTCGGGCATGCACCCATCCACCATAGACTTTGTTTGGCGCCAAACGACCTAGGAACGCTAATGTCGACAACGTGCACATTATGTCAATCAAACTCTGTACCTTAAGCCTTAAGGGGTTCGCCAAATTACAATGAGAATTTACTATCGAAAAAATTGGTCGATGGACTGCTCTAACGGTGTTAACGATATCGAACTGAAATTTGGTACTGTGGGATTTTTCGCTGAATCAGACAGAATTGTCACCGGGTTAATTCGATGGGCCAAAAATGTGTCATTGACATCGTAGCTACAGCACGAACTAGAAGTACGCCGTACTGCGAATAGTGCGACTGTTGTAGGCATATAGAACGCAAACAGTTAATTTCCAACAAATAGTTTTCAGTTTTGTTATATCTTCTTTTCTCGGAGATCGTTTATTGTAAACATCCCATTGAAAAAATTGTTTGGTCTCACCGATTAGCCCCCCCCCCCCCACACCCGCATCCTTGCCATAACGAAATGATATGTTGTTCCAAAAGCAAAATTAATGTCCAAAACAACACTGAACAGAAGATTTAGTTGGCCACATAACACACAGAAATTGTAATTTAACACAATCGGTGTCAATTTGAAGTTATCGTTTCCATGGCAACATGAATTTTTTTTATACCTATGGCCCTCTGGACACGGTACCGGACATGGAGTTTCAAAACTGTTCATGGGTAGGGCCTATACCAGCAATCCATGCTGTCAATTCGATTCTTTCTAATTTCAATAATCAATCTAGTGTTAGTGAAAATAGTGTTTTTTCCCCAGGAGAGCTGGTTTACAGATAACCATTCCCACCAGTAGACATGGTACTGAATGAGTTAAAGTCGAAAAAACTAACGTGGAGAAATATTTATTAGTTACTATCTGTTCCCTAATAAAGTGCTTCGCTGTAGGTGAAGGTCCCAACCCGAAATTGTATGCTTTACTATTAACCCAGTGGCTTAGGGTGAAAACGTAGCAAAATCGTGGACAGACCGGATTAAATCGTGAAACTTTTCCAATATGTAAAATGGGATATGGAAAACAATTTTGGAGGGGTGCGCGGGCTGCGGGTCATGGTTCAGGAGAATTTCTGGTTTCGATGGTAATGGCATAAAACATTGTAGGTAGATTACCTACATCACACTATAAGTCGATTATGTGCATATTTCACAGTATAGGTCGATTATGTGAGTATTTAACTTTATAAGTAGATTATGTGATATTTTATATTTTAGATCGATTATGTGCGTAATTTACATTATAGGTCGATTATGTGCGTATTTTATATTAGATTATGTGCGTATAATACATATTATAGGTCGATTTCGTGCTTATTTCACATGTGCGTATTTCACATTATAGGTCGATTATGTGCGTATTTATATTATAGGTCGATTATGTGCGTATTTAATATATAGGTCGATTATATGCGTATTTCACATTATTGGTTGATTATGCGCGTATTACACATTATAGGTCGATTATGTGCGTATTTTTGAGAAGATATGTTGAATCCACTTCATTGTCTTCATTCTCCTTGTTTTATGGACCTAGTCCTTTTTGAGGTCTTGAACACGGCACGAATTGAAGGTAGGCCTATATATATGCTCTCATTATCATCCGTGTGTCTGGAAAACTAGCTATCCTATCGGGAAATCATGCCATGAATCTCTAATCTGGCCAACGCCCGTAGAGATCATATTCCATCAGTACAAAGCCTTGGAAGTTTTTGAAGTTTTGACAGGGAACCTTTTAACTCATTCAGTGCCGGCGACGAGATATCTAAGTCTTGCAGAGTTCAAACTCTCTGAGAGGTCAACGTATACAGGGTACACATATGTTAATTGGAAACCGATTTTTATTGTGTAAAGGTCGATTCCTACCAAGTCGGGCATGCACTGATCCACCATAGACTTGGTTTGGCGCCAAACGACCTATAGGAACGCTAATGTCGACAACGTGCACATTATGTCAATCAAACTCTGTACCTTAAGGGGTTCGCCAAATTACAATGAGAATTTACCAGGGAATATATTCCCTGGAATTTACTATCGAAAAAATTGGTCGATAGACTGCTCTAACGATATCGAACTGAAATTTGGTACTGTGGGATTTTTCGATGCGCTGAATCAGACAGAATTGTCACCGGGTTAATTCAATGGGCCAAAAACGTGTCATTGACATCGTAGCTACAGCACGAACTAGAAGTACGCCGTACTGCGAATAGTGCGACTGTTGTAGGCATGCATATATATGGAATCCTATTAGGGCCATGCACTTGCTAATGGCGCTTTCGGCGCACTTTTTGTCGCTTTCGGCGCGCGCCGAAACATACCCTAATGGCGCACTTTTTGTCGCTTCCGGCGCGCGCCATTAGGGAGTGGACCTAATAGTATGCCTAATGGCGCGCGCCGAAAGCGACAAAAAGTGCGGCATTAGTAACGCGCCGAAAGTGACAAAATGTGCGCCGTTACGGCGCACATTTTGTCGCTTTCGGCGCGCCGAAACATGCGCTAATATCGCACATTTTGTCGCTTTCGGCGCGTTACTAATGGCGCACTTTTTGTCGCTTTCGGCGCATCGCAAAGCGCCATTAGCAAGTGGCCCTAATAGGATTCCATACATATAAAGCGCAAACAGTTAATTTCCATCAAATAGTTTTCAGTTTTGTTATATCTTCTTTTCTCGGAGATCGTTTATTGTAAACATCCCATTAGAACATTTGTTTGGTCTCGCCAATTAGCCCCCCCCCCCCACACACACACACCCGCATCCTTGCCATAACAAAATGATATGTTATTCCAAAAGCAAAATTAATGTCCAAAACAACACTGAACAGATGATTTAGTTGGCTGCATAACACAAAAAAAAGTTATTTAACACAATCGGGGTCAATTTGAAGTTATCGTTGGCATGGCAACATGAATTTTTTTTACCTGTGATGGCCCTCCACGGTACCGGACATGGAGTTTCAAAGCTGTTCATGGGTATGGGCCTATACCAGCAATCCCTGCTGTCAATTCAATTCTTTCTAATTTCAATAATCAATCTGAATATAGTGTTAGTGAAAATGGTGTTTTTTCCCTAGGAGAGCTGGTTTACAGATAGCCGTTCCATGGTACTGAATGAGTTAAAGTCAAAAAACTAACTAACGTGGAGAAATATTGATTAGTTATTATCTGTTCCTTATTAAAGTGCTTCACTGTAGGTGAAGGTCCCAACCCGAAATTGTATGCTTTACTATTAGCCCAGTGGCTTATAGGGTCAAAACGTAGCAAAATCGTGGACAGACCGGATTAAAGCGTGAAACTTTTCCGATATGTAAAATGGGATATGGAAAACAATTTTGGAGGGGTGCCCGGGCTGCGGGTCATGGTTCAGGAGAATTTCTTGTTTCGATGGTAATGGCATAAAACATAGGTCGATTGCGTGCCTATTTCACATTATAAGTCGACTATGTGCATATTTCACATTATAGGTCGATTATGTGAGTATTTAACATTATAAGTAGATTATGTGAGTATTTTATATTTTAGATTATGTGCGTAATTTACATTATAGGTCTATTATGTGCGTATTTATATTATAGGTCTATTATGTGCGTATTTGAATTATATGGGTCAATTATGTGCGTAATTTACATTATTTGTCGATTATGTGCGTACTTTATATTATAGGTAGATTATGTGGGTATTTCACACATAGGTTGATTATGTGCGTATTTTACATTACAAGTGGATTATGTGCGTATAATATATTATTGGTCGATTATGTGCGTATTTTTTATGATAAGTAGATTATGTGCGTATTTCACATTATAGGTCGATTGTGTGCGTATTTCACATTATAGGTCGATTGTGTGCGTATTTATATTATACGTCGATTATGTGCATATTTCATATATTGGTCGATTATGTGCGTATTTCACATTATTGGTTGATTATATGCGCGTATTACACATTAGTCTCATTTTCTCCATTTTTAAATATAGTAAACCCAGGGGGGGGGGTAGTACAAAATTTGCAGGAAGGTATGCCGGGGTGGTGGGTGGCCCGAGGGACAAAAAACGCGTTTTTTACAACCTCATGCAATTTTTTTTACTAAATACCTTTTGTGCCCTTATTTGACATTTGTAACAGTTTAAAACATATTATAAGGATTTATAACTGCAAACACACCATATTTTATGTTACTGTGACCTCATATGGGCCTTAGTGGAGATGACATTAAGCTACGGCATGTTGAATATGGGGCGGTGTGGTGAAAAAAATCCTTCCCAACACCCTTTGGAAAGAAGCTTCGAGAAATGTAAAACTGAAATAAATTAACTTGTCTTGATGTAACTAAAGCCTAGATCATTGTGTGCATGGAAAAAGAGCGAGCAACTGTCTAAAAAATTAATGTGACTATCAATGGCTAGAATATAACTGTCATCACACTGTTCATCAGTGCATCACGCCAATCAGTGAAATATTTGCATGTCTATCAACTCATATGATCGGTTACTCTCACAACACCTAAAATATCGAAGTCTGGCATAGTGACTGTTTGTCATTTATTATAACAGAGGTTGCTCCAGTAGACTAACAAAAGTGTTAAGGCATAATGCCAGATAATGGGCTGGTTGGCAGACTAGTCAGGAAATGGTTAGAAATTATGGAATTGTGTGTATCCTGTACAATGACCTAAGTTTGCATATATAAGTAAACTTGTCCCGATGTAACTAATGCATAGATCATTGTGTGCATGGAAAACATTAATGTGACTATCAATGGGTAGAAAATATCTGTCATCGGTGCATCAAGCCAATCAGTGAACTATTTGCATGTCTTTCAACTCAGATGATCTCTCACAAGACCAAAAGTATCCAAGTCTGGTATAGTGTTGTAACTGCTTGTCATCTATATATACATGTATATACAAGTAGGATCTGTCCAGATTTTTATTTCTCAGACCCCTGGACTGAGTTCAACCAAATTCTGTGTGGCGACTCGGGGTACCCTGGCGGATGTTATAAGGGTATTAGTTTTTCAAAAACTTTTAATTAAAAAAAATAAAATAAAACTGGTTTTTTAAATTGAGCAAGGAATTCAATCTTTAAATTTTTTTTATTAAAATAATATATATAAATCAAAATGTTTCATGACCAAATGTGCTTGAAGCGCACAAAGGGGCCGCCGCTAAATGAAGGCTCTGGTTAAGATCAAAATGAGTGCCAAGTCCCACATGTATCTCCGATGCTGAATATATGTTCCCAAAGGGAGCCTGTTTCAGCTAGTTTATTATAATAGAAGTAAGTTGCTCCAGTGGACTAACATAAGTGGTATGGAATATGTTAGATAATGGGCTGGTTGACAGACTAATCAAGAAATAGTCAGAAATTATGAAATATTTTGCATTCTGCACAATGACAATGTGCAAGTTTACAGATGATCAGAAATTTATAAAAACCTTTTTTTTTCAAATAAAACAGATTTTGAAACAGGTTAAACTGTAATTTGAACTAATTGAGATCATTCCCAGTCATATAAGTGATATCAGTAGAGTTTTATGCGATTTTAGACCAATTTTTTTTTTTTTGCAGGTTTGGGGGGGGGGGGGGGGGTCCCTGAAAATGCCAGATGCAAAAAAACGGCATACCTTCCTGCAATTTTTTTACTACCCCCCCCCCTGGTAAACCTCTTCATTTATGCACACACCAGTATATATAATACAACTGATTTGTGTATATGTAAATTATAATGGGCTATGTACATTGAAACATTTCTCCAATTATATTGCTACATATGGCAAAAGATGCTATATAAGGTAAAACTTGGAATTTGATAATTTGTTCTTGCATAATCAATTTTATAGTTGTTGTGTAAATTATCTACATAATTGTGAGCTATCAAATAAATAACATCTTGCTTGTCATTCTTCCATCTGGCATTGGCACAATTGATAGCTGTGGAATAAATTTTTTGGGTGCTTTTTTCAGGAACGTGGTGCTCGCTTCGGTATCCATTTTGAATCTTACTTTCTACACAGGTACCGAGTATAGATTATATTCTATAATCAGCCTTTATATACAATATGTACCCCACAAATTCTGGCCAAGGATTTGCTCTATGTGAGAGGCATTTTAATAATTACCCTATAGTTTCTCATATATATCACATACGAAAAAAGATAAAGTAGACCTTGTGTTTCAGAAGTAATATATTCACAATCAGTGGCATATATATGCCACCATAGTTGATATGTTTGCTTGCAACCCAAACATATTTTCCACCAATTCCTGTCATAAGTCTTATATTATCAGCATTATTCACCAGAGCCACACACATTTTTAATTATCTGAACTGATAAGAACACAGTGCTGTTTCCTCAATTTTATAAAAGTGAAATGATTTCATTCATGCTGTTAATTTAAACTTAATTATCGTTTTATATAATGTAGGTAGAGGTTTCCAATGCAATTTCATTAGAGACCCAGTGCTTCGACCCTCTCAGCCATCAGCCAGAGTTAGTATATAGAGAGATACGACACTCAGCGCTAAACCTGTAATTACCTCCGCTGATGCCTGGGACGGTTGAAGCACTGGGTCTCTAATGAAATTTAAATAATAACATATTATGTGATAAAACATTGTTTATTCCCTATTAGTTTTCTATTGCCAGCCATCTCTCCTGGTATAGAGACCCCATAAGAAGCCCACGCTAAGAGTGCAAATTAATTACATAGAGTTGTATGGGAGTGTCGTATCTCTCTATATAGTATTTCTGGTTCTGCCCATTTCATTTCAAAAGCATAGCCAGAATCCCAAAAGAAGTTTTCAACAAAATTCCATACTGCAACATTTAAAATGAATTTGTCATGCCTCATTAGGTACTGATAGAATAGAACCAGAATAGAACATTGAGTTGTCAGTTGATAAAGTGACATGTTTAAAGGTACTCAACCCGTAAAGAGGGTCCCCATCTCAACAGATTCCAACAACAACAATCCGATCAGAGGGTCCTATATTACTATTTCTTTGGCTTCGGGGGTAAAAAATATTTGATTCGAGTCGAGGAACCCATCAAACAAAGCTCAGAGTTATTAGATATTGATTTTTCAAATTTGTTATGTTCTCGAGATGAGTACCAATAACTGCCGTAATCTGCTCTGGATGTGTACTCCAAATCTATTCAAACAGACAAGGATGAATAACTCTAAAATCAAGTGGTAATATTTACGCAATTTTGACTGACTTCTGGGCCAGATAGTATTCCCGATAATGAAAAATAATAGATTTCTAAAATCGATATCTAACAAATCTGAGCTTTGATGGGTGACTTCCTCGACTCGAATCAAATATTTTTGACCCCCGAAGCCATTGAAATAGTAATTGAGAGGAGTTTTATCGGGTTGAGTACCTTTAATAACCAAGTGAGTCACAATTTGCTACCTTTTCGGATCAGCAGAGAATAATGTTCGGGATATATGTGAAAAATAAACTTTTTACCAAATTTTGCAAGCCATCTTAAGTAATTTGGTCCACACAACAAAACATGTCAGTGTGACACACTTAAGATAGGTCAAAAGAATAAACGCCTTTGTTACCAAAGATAGTTCCATTTTACTTGAAAAAATGGTCCAAATGAAAAGTGAATTTTTTTCTGCTGATATTGATGTCAAGTTTGTGAGAGAAAAATCCAATATATCTAGTATTGGTTACAATAGTAACAATTAAACAAGATGCATCATCAATGTTAGTATTCAATGTAAATAAGGCATGTTAGTCGATTTTATTCACCATGCAACCACAAATTGTAACAGATTGCAGGGCACGCTGGGGCAATCTAAACAATTTACCATAATTTGGCTGCCATTTTGATGGTCATTTAGATCTAACGTGACAATTTTGGTTCCATCGAGTTGGAATTTATAAGTAATGGTATGCGTCGCTTACATTGTACAGTTCTGCTAATTTCTTGTAGAAAAATGACTAGAATCCCAATGGTGATTTTTAGTGAAATTTATATCGCATTCTGCATAATCAAAATTTTGTCGGATCAGAAGGGGCTGGGAAGATAACTTTTCAAGATATTAGTTATATTTTACATTTCTGGCGGCCATTTTGTGGCCAACTTGGACGTGGAGTTCCAAGTTTCTCATAAAAAAGGTAGCATTTTGTCTTAGCTTCACAATAATATATACATTTGTTTAGATTTTCTCTTAATAATTTGTATCAAACTGACTTATAGTGCATGCCTCGTCTTAAAGACGGTGGCCATGTTGGATTCCATCGCCTCTCGCGTGTACACGGCCACTTTTTTCGTGTTTGAGAGACATAATAAGGACGGAAATTAGTGGGGTGAAGTTAAGTCCTGTGGTCGGGTGTGCAGTGGTATCCCATCAGATATTTGTGTTTTCATCGCCTTTGCGTGACCTTTTGACCTCTGGTGTCATCATCAATGAAAACGTCAAATTTTGTTTGCTACCAATGTAGTGGATAGAGTATTCAAATACCTACAAAATGACATATCACCTGTTAAAATCTAATCACAATGACATCATTTAAATTGGATATCAGTTTCCCCCACCCCATCATAATCGGGAAAAATAGTAACCGAGTAAGGCTAAACTTTGACCCACTAGGTACAATAGGACCCAAATATTTGTTAATATCGTTTTTCCTGACCAGTACATATTAGGGTAGATGCAAATATCAAAGAAGTTAAGTAGTGGGCAGGGGGTGCACGAGGGGTCCTACCAGCTCATGGACTATAAGGTCATAATAAGGTGCATGTACTATTGTTGGTTTTATGATTATACATGCTCTTATTGGAATATTGAATGTGCGAGTGAATCCATGGGCGAATACTAGTAAACTTTATATGTAAATACATTCTAATTTACACGGAAATTAACGTCAATTGTCTATATATAGGTCATTTTTATTGAAATTGTGTGAAGATACTGATAAACAGTTATGTAGGGCCTATTAACAAAATCGATCATAAATGCATTCGTCTTGATATTATTATAGATTGTAATATATTACTTATATTATGATCGTCTTGTAAATTGAACGTACATGAGTCTTTTGGTAGACCTACTGAGCATTGATATACGTGTGCGTGAAGTTTATGGGGTGGGTGCACGAGGGGTCCTACCAGCTCGAGGGGTGCACGAGGGGTCCTACCAGCTCATAGACTAATATAATGATGAAGAAGAAGGAAAGCCAAAAAGTTACAGTCATCTCTTGTATTGTGGAGATGAAATTATTTTCATTTGAAACATTTCACAAATAAATGTGGGCTGCAGGGTATGCGGATGTTTGGGACCTCGGACGATTGGGACCTTGAGTCAGGACGATTGGGACCTTATTCAAGTTATTGTATTTTTTTGTTTTTATGGGGTTTGGGATTAACCCGGGAGAATTTGGAAGGGGCGGAACCCCTTCCCCACAACCCACTGTTGAATTTTGTCATGCAAAGAGTAAATCCAAAATGGCCACTGGCAGCCATGTTTTGCTACGATTTAAAGGATTACTCCCGTCTAGATTTTTTTTTATCGTTTTCGATCGCCGCTAATTCACTGAGCACGGTGCCGAAAAAAAATTGTGATAGGCCACCCATAACTGAAGTTATGGCGATTTAAAGTTCCACCATAGATTATGCAGTCTTAATAGTTAATGTTCCCACATGATGGGCTACTAGCGACACTCAGTGTCAAACTTGAAAGGCTGATGCAATTGGCTTAAGTTATCTACCGGCGGTAATCAATAACTGATTGTTTATACAGAAACGGCTGTAAGAGGTCATTTGACCCGGAAAATCTTATTAGATATTATCCGTTGACATCAGATGTCTTAAAAGGGCACTAAGTATTACTAAAATAAAATAATTAATGATATAACCAAAATGGTTTTTTTTATCGAATAATTGATGGCTCCCATCTAGAGGTCACCCCGAAGACCCATACAAAGTTTGGTGATGACCGAATGAGTGATGTGCTCTGTAGGGTGACCCAAAGGATTTAGTCATGCAAAGAGTAAAACCCAAGATGGCTACTGGCAGCCATGTTTTTCATAAACAAGACAGTCAATGACTGTGGGGTCGCTCACCAGACTGCAAAGACTGATAAGACTGGGACTCTGGAGACCACAACAGTCAGAACGTTTCATAATCACTTTAAAAGAAGTAGATCTAAACAGGATATGTGGCCAAATTACCAACTGTACACTACTGATCACCCCCCCCCAACAAGTCCCCTCCCGACTGGGCTCCAGACTCCCAAGTCTTGGGCTGGAATTACACAATTGACATCTCAAACTTTCCCAATTGTTGGAAATTTCCAATCTCACAAGCACCTTTTTATAAAATAGACCTGATGGTCCTTGTGGAGGCAAACTGACCTTCGCTTGGCCCCTATTTTTCCAGGTTACCCCATTAAAAATATCTGTATTGCAGTCAAACAAGAACATTCCATGCTAAATAAGCCAACTAGTTTTTGGCTCTTCCATACATATTTTAAGAATTACTATGTTGTGAAATAGTTATGTTTCTGGCAATGCCCTTATTCGACTTTGTGATGCCATTTTCACAAATCTGTCACCCAAGGTAATTTCATACCAAATATAAGCAAAATAGGCCATTTCATTCTTGCATAGAAGACGTATCATGAATTACTATGGAGAGAAAGAGTAATGTAGCTGGCCTTGCACCTACTTGACATGGTGACCCTGATTAAACAAATCTGAATCACACATCACCAAAGGAGCCTCAATATTAAATGTGAACTAAATAGAGCTGGTGGTTCTTTCAAAGAACACTTTTCAAGTTTGCCAAATATGTTCTGGTGAAGAGGTTGGTGTGGGAGAGTTAAATGTCCTGTTGAAAGATTTGAACAATACATATGATAGATTGATGTTGTAATTGGGAATTAATGACCTCTAGCAGATCTCCAGGAAATGTTTGTAAAAATGTCAGACTTCACTTGCAATTTTTAATATTTTTTGGAGTTATGTCCCTGCCCACATTTGATCCAGTGACCTCATTTGAACAAATCTGAATGTGAGTCACCTAGGCAATATCCACACCAAATATGAACCTATACGGTCTTATGGTTCCAGAGGAGAAGTTTAAAGAATTGTTGACGGACGGACGAGGAGGGATGACTATAGCTCCACCGGAGACTTCGTCTCAGGTGAGCCAAAAACTACTGAAATTATAGAATGACCCCCCCCCCTTTGGATCCCAGAATGCAACAGAATTCAAACTTTTTTAATGGAAGGGGAAGAACTCCATTTTTAATATATAGAGTTATTCCCCCCCTGCATTGAAAATAATTTAGCTTTTTACTGCAATCTAGATGACAAAACTCTTTGGCAACTCAATAAAAACAACATGTCCACAGTTTATTATACTGGATAAGTTGATAATACAATGTTTTGGAGCTTCCTTTTTCAAATGGTATATAATATGGCATATATTTTATATAATGTAATCTGGGGGTTAAAAACTTAAAGGGGTACTGTACCCAAGATGTTGTTGTTGGTTTCTATAATCCCCGAGTCGGAGAATAATGTAACAACTTTTCCATTTTTTGAAAGTTTGTTGAGTACGAAGTATTGTTACGGATGGCAAATTTACCGGAATGCAAAAATACAAATTGTCGTTGTCGAGTAATTTTTGTAAAGTTTTCAACCAAATGAATCAAATAAACATTATATTATATGGTTAGTAGTCCCATATACTCATTTAAGTTAGTGTACCGTCACTAGTCAATGAGTGGCTTGGGTTTTCTCCCCGTATAAGCATAATGTTTCAAACGATCGTGTGTGCAATTGTTTTCCTAATCCAATATCCCTCAATTATAATTTGATTACGTTTTGTACACGGAAATTCGAATTTTAAGAGACGCCATTTTATGGCTGGAGCCATAAAATCAATTTATATTAAATTATTAACTTTTAAATTATTAAATTTTAAGATAGCCTATTAACCTGAGCGTTTACAGAATACATCTTCGACTCAAATTACTTATATTTCTATATAGTATCGATAATAGATCGTTGTTATCACCGGGAATTTATTGAAAATGGCGTACAGTACCCCTTTAAGTAGTTTACTATTTTATATTCATTTTAGTCTAAATAATTAATTTTGAGAAAACAAATTACATCTCATTGAACAAATCTGCTAATTCCACCCCCTCAACCCATGGGGACATCCCTGCAAGAATAGGACATCTGTGATTTATGTGGATGCTTGTCTACATTTGCCTAACAATATTTCCTTAACCTTGAAAGCCAGTGCATTCTCTTAGGTGAGGCTACCTATGGGACACTCACATATATAAGACAATGCACTGGCATGCTACTAGTACCCTGTTATAAAATAATAAATATTGGACAAATATTAAAACTAGGAGCTCATTTCTCTTGATCAATGGTCTATTATTTTATATTCATTATATTTTAGTATATGTAATTGGTTTTGAAAAAAAAATTACATCTCAATGAACAAATCTGAGAAATTTCCCCCCTCCCCAAACATATGTGGGGACATCCCTGCGAGAATAGGACATGTGTGATTTATTTTGATGTCTGACTATATTGGCCTAACAATATTTCCTTGATCTTGAACCCCAGTGTATTCTCTTATATATAGGAGAATACACTGGTGCAGGGTCTTTATTGCTGTACCAGCATAGCTCTGGTAATTAAATGGTTAATACTGATACTATTAATAAATGTGTAAACTGTCAAACAGTTAGAGTTGTATTTGAGATTGCTGCAAACACATAGGATTAAATTTCATTCACACACCTCTTTCTCTCTTAGCCTGATAAATGTGGATACACTGTATTGAGATGAAAGTTAATTACTTTATTACGCCACACCGTGGTGTTGCTTGGTACGCAGATTTTCATATTATGTGGTCGATCGATAATCCACTGGGCGACACTATTATTATGGTTATTTCGTACTGAGTATAAATCGTACCGATAGAGTCACGACAGTACAACAAAGATTAGCACATGTGTTTACGTCACCGGTGTACTTGTGGGGGCATGTTTCTATTATGAAGGTTCGCTATCCCGACGGTCCGCTATTCCGAAGGTTCTCTATTCCGAAGGTTTTTGTCATTTTTAGGTTAATTCTATATTCTAAAGTATTGAGACTAATTGAGAGGGTTCATTATCACAAAGATTCTTTTTACGGAGTGTGCGCTCACATCCGAACTGATCCTGTGCGCATACCGATACAGATACAGGAGGAAATAACTTAACTTAGAACATTAAATGTGCTTTTGTTTTGTTTTCGCGGGTTTTCTTGAGATTTAATGTCATTACGTGGGCCCATACTTTTGAATTCTTGGCATATAATATGAATGTTGTGGTATATTGTGGACCCTCCCGCATTGGGACATGACACGGGTACAGTTGACTTAAGTGATGTTCTGTGTGGGCTCCAATTTGGAGTTCAATATTTTAAGGGCCAAATTTAGGATTTTATGGGCCCATACCTTTGAACTCTGGGCATATAATATGAATATTGGGGGCATGTCTCTATTCCGAAGGTTCACTATCCAGAATGTCCACTATTCCGAAATTTCTCTGAATGTTCGCTATTCCGAAGGTTCACCAATCAGAAGGTTCGTTATTCCGAAGGTTCTGTATTCCAAAGGTTTTTGTTATTTTAAGGTTAATTCTATATTCTAAAGTATTGGGAGGGTTCATTATCACGAAGATTCTTTTTATAAAGGAAATAACTTAAAACATTAAATGTGATTTTGTTTTGTTTTCGCGGTTTTCTTGAGTTTAATGTCATTACGTATGACTTTATTTCTCATTAAATATTTACGCCAAGCAGCCCACACAATTGCTATGTTTCCATGCGATTTAATGTCATTAAGTGTGACCTAATATCTCAATAATCTGAGGCAAGAGTACGCCTGCTAAAGGCGAATTATTACAGTGGGGCTATAACGCTCAATGAATACTGGGAACTATAACAAACTGCGCAGCAGAATATCGCTGATTAAACGAGTATGAGATGAGCCTAACTGCAATTGTGACTTTGTTTAAAGGCCCACTTAATTTTCGAGTCATTCATTTTTGTTATAGTAATATATACGGTTTTAATAACAATTTATGCCATAAAATTTGAATAAATTACTATAATTCATCACCATTTGAAACGCAGAATCCTTCTATCTCCTAATTTTAAACACCTTTAAAATACCGCGACAAGTCGTGCGTCGTATATCTAGCAATTAGCAACTAACATGTCCTCTTCGGCTTTCCATAGATTTCAACGTAATTTGATACTTATGGGTATTTGTGTCCGGGAAGTGTTTTGGACGGGTCAAATCGTGAGCCCGACCTGACCTTGACCTTTAAAACTGTCAATGCAAGGTCAATTTGGGTAAAACGGACAAATTTCGGCGAAATTTGATACCTAGGGATACTTTTGTCCGGGGGGTGTTTTGAACGGGTCAAATCGTGACATCGGCGTGACCTTGACCTTCAATGTGGTCAATCAAAGGTCAAATCGAGTAAAACGGATGGATTTCGACGAAATTTGATACCTATGGATACTTTTGTCTGGGGAGTGTTTTGGACGGGTCAAATAATGACTCCGACCTTACATTGACCTTCAAAATTGTTAATTAAAGGTCAAGTGGTGTAAAAAGGACGGATTTCGACGAAATTTGATACCTAGTGGTACTTTTCTCCGGGTGGGGGTGTTTTGGACGGGTCAAATCATGACCATGACCTGACCTTGACTTTCGAAATAGTCAATTGAAGGTAAAATCGCGCCTTTCGCCGGAAATCAGATGGGAAACATCCCGGACGAAGTCGGGCCCATCAGCTTGTGTAATAAAGAAGACAGTTTGAAGAAAGTAATGTATAACACGAGAAACGGGAAAACTTGAAATATAGAAGTATGCAAATTTCCCACATAAAATTTGAAAGCTAGTTTATAGAATAATTGTATTATAATTTATATTTATGGCTAATAATATGATCTTGGTGGCGTTACCATTTCTGACTATGGTTTTCTTGTAATGACTGGACACACAGCTGTGAGAACTGTGAGAAGTAAAGCTGGTCATATATAGCAGTTCCTGGCATGTCATATAACTAAAGTGTAAGGCTTTTAATGGGGTGAACCTTGCAGGGATCTGGCAGGGACATGCAGTGGTGGTGGTGGAGGTGGGGGGGGGGGGGCAAGGATTTAAAACAAGAGGATTTTTTTTAAAGATTTTTTTTTAAGAGTTATGTCCCTGGGCCCTGACCCTATTTGACCCAGTTACCCCATTTGAACAAATCTGAACCCCAGTCACACAAGGACTCTCCATACCAAATGTAAGCTAAATCGGTCAAATGGTTCAATTTGGCGGGGGATAACAATTTGTTTGTAATCGGAGTGAAATATCAACGGAATTTAAATGGGCATATACAGCACCCGCTTTGAGTCTGACTGGCAGCGCAATTCTGTATGAATAAATAGTAGACGACTAGTGTAAATTCCAGTTGTTTGATGAGACTTTGAGATCCTGTGTGTCTTTTTGCACGTTTGGTAGAAGTAGAAGTCAGAATCACAGGTGCACATATATATGCAGGTCCCATGGTGCAAAATATCTGCACCAAGTTTCAAATCCATTGCATGGCCAGTAAATGAAGGAGAATTAAAAGCAAACAAATGAAACTCCCCATTTAGCTCATATGACCACTTGGCTAAAGGATCAGAAGATGTTTTGCCCAGGGAAGAATCCAGAGATAATTTGGGGACACCCGTTTCCAGCAGAGGATACACAGATACATGTTCATATACATCTACTATATATTTTGAGAACTACGTAAATATATGTATATTTTGTCCTCTATAGACTCGAAAACGGCTGCACCGATCGAGACCAAACTTCCCATCTAAGGGTAAAAAGCACACTGGAATGGTCGTCGCGGCATTTTGGAGAAGCTCCGAGCACCCGTTTTTCACTCCCAGTCACAAAAAACGGCACTGTGGGGTTAATCGCATTGATAGTTAAAGAGCGTTCGTATCCACAGGGTCGTTATGCGTATGCGTATGCGTGTAATGTGATGCTTACGTCTGGGTCCGGGCGTGAGCGTGACTGTATCCAGACATGAGCGTGTTGTGTGATTCTTACGTACTTAGGGCTTCCTAGGGACAGGGGAGATTTTCATCGGGTCAGTTTTTCCGCCCGAGGTGATCTTCACCTTGAAACGGGTACCCACAAATGATATATATGTGTGTGTCCTTTATAGACTCGAACCGATTGAGCTCAAACTTGCTACCTACGGGAAGTGTCATGGACGGGTTAAATTGTGACCCCGACCTGACCTTGACCTTGAAAATGATCAATTCAAGGTCAAACCGGGTAAAATTGAAAAACAAAAAATTAAATTAAAAAATTAAAAAGGCACAATTAACTCATTGAAAAACAAAAAATTAAATAAAAAGATTTATTAAAAAAATAAAAAATTGTCATGTTTCTGATGATTGCCACCAGTTGCGGGCTAACCTGCTAATCTATCTATCTATACTATATATTTTGAGACTTCGTATATATGTGTGTGTGTGTGTGTACTTCATAGAATCCAAAACGCGTGTACAGATTGAGCTCAAACTTCCTATGTAAGTGTCAAATCCCACCGACACGACCGTGGTCAAGGTTTAGAGAAGCTCAGAGCACCCGTTCTCCAATCTCAAATCACCGCAAAGGCACGGCGGGGGTTAATCAAGTGATTATTTAATGAGCGTTTGTTTTTGACGCATCTCTATAAAGAGCGTCTGTTTGCCATTCAACGTTATTTGCATCTGCAGAGAGATATACGGAACATACATTAAATTTAAAAAAACATTTGTTTCTGACCAACCCTGCGAGCACGGATGGCGCGCTTTGTTTTTACAGTATATAGTTATATACCGAAATCATCCCAGATAATCACGAATATAGCATCAGATTTCTCCCCAGATATATCGTTATAAAGCTACTGGAATCTGCCAATCTACGGGAAATTCCAGGGAATGCCGATTGAGCTCAAACTTGCTATACCCACGGGAAGTGTCATATATATGAGTGTGTCCGTTATAGACTCGAACCGATTGAGCTCAAACTTGCTAAATAAGAAAATAGCCCCCAAGCCGTAAATATCAACAACAACGATATTGCTACCTACGGGGAGCAACGTTATTAGCATCTGCAGAATTATGCAGAGAGAAAGTGCTTTCCTATTTTTAGAACGCAACACATGTTTACGTCGCGTTGGTGATTGAGGTTCACAACGGGGTTAATTGACTGTCCGCTCTTTGCGACGATGAGGTTCACGGCGGGGACTATTGACCAACACTCACAATTTCGTCTTTTGCATCAGATACCAACACCTCGACCGATCGGGACGAAACTTGGTACGTGAGTGTAGTTTGACCAGGTGGTCGTCGCTGTCGTATTGGCGAGCCCGTGCGACGCCCGTGCAGCGCATGCGCAGACGAGATATCGGAAACGGGTGGAGCTATCGACTTGAAATTTGGTATGTGAATGTATCTTGCGCCGGGTACACATTTTATCGGGTCGCCGAGCCCGTGCGACGCCAGCTTCGCGCATGCGCAGACCAGATATCGGAAACGGGTGGAGCTACCGGGTACAAATTTTACTTATTGAAACGCGTGGAGCTAAAAATTAAAAATATATATATAAAAAAATGTCATGTTTCGGACAAGCCGCCGGTGGCGGGCTAACCTGCTAGTCTCTTCTCTTCTATATATTTTGAGAACTCCTTGTATTCGAGAGATAGCCCACACCCTCCAGACCTCAATGATATGATCGTGAATGAGTATTGATATACCCCACTAAACTTTGACAAACACCAGTAATGGTGTGTAGATCATTTACATATCTCTCCTATATATTTTGATACAATCTATCTAATTTACATATCTCTCTTATATATTTATGTTTGTGTGTGTGTTGTACTTCATACAAATCTACGATTCTCGACCGATCGGGACGAAACTTGGTACGTGTGTGTAGTTTGACCAGGCGGTGGTCGTTGTCGTATTGACGAGCCCGTGCGACGCCCGTGCAGCGCATGCGCAGACGAGATCTCGGAAACGGGTGGAGCTATCGACTTGAAATTTGCTATGTGAATGTATCTTGCGCCGGGTACAAATTTTATCGGGTCGCCGAGCCCGTGCGACGCCCGTGCAGCGCATGCGCAGACGAGATCTCGGAAACGGGTGGAGCTATCGACTTGAAATTTGGCATGTGAATGTATCTTGCGCCGGGTACAAATTTTCATGCGCAGACCAGATCTCGGAAACTGGTGGAGCTACCGGGTACAAATTTTTCTTATTGAAACGCGTGGAGCTAAAAATTTAAAAAATATATAAAAATGTCATGTTTCGGACAAGCCGCCGGTGGCGGGCTAACCTGCTAGTCTCATATATATTTTGAAGACCTCTGTCTGTATGTATGTTTGTTTGTCTGTCTGTCATTTATACAAATCTACGATTCTCGACCGATCGGGACGAAACTTGGTACGTGTGTGTAGTTTGACCAGGCGGTGAACGTTGTCGTATTGGCGAGCCCGTGCGGCGCCCGCTTCGCGCATGCGCAGACAAGATCTCGGAAACGGGTGGAGCTATCGACTTGAAATTTGCTGTGAATGTATCTTGCCCCGGATACGAATTTTATCGGGTCGCCGAGCCCGTGCGACACCAGCTTCGCGCATGCGCAGACGAGATCTCGGAAACGGGTGGAGCTATCGACTTGAAATTTGCTATGTGAATGTATCTTGCGCCGGGTACAAATTTTATCGGGTCGCCGAGCCCGTGCGATGCCCGTGTAGCGCATGCGCAGACGAGATCTCGGAAACGGATGGAGCTATCGACTTGAAATTTGCTATGTGAATGTATCTTGCGCCGGGTACAAATTTTATCGGGTCGCCGAGCCCGTGCGACGCCCGTGCAGCGCATGCGCAGACGAGATCTCGGAAACGGGTGGAGCTATCGACTTGAAATTTGGCATGTGAATGTATCTTGCGCCGGGTACAAATTTTCATGCGCAGACCAGATCTCGGAAACTGGTGGAGCTACCGGGTACAAATTTTTCTTATTGAAACGCGTGGAGCTAAAAATTAAAAAAATATATAAAAATGTCATGTTTCGGACAAGCCGCCGGTGGCGGGCTAACCTGCTAGTCTATACTATATATTTTGAGACTTCGTATATGTGTGTGTGTGTGTGTGTGTGTGTGTGTACTTCATAGAATCCAAAACGCGTGTAAAGATTGAGCTCAAACTTCCTATGTAAGTGTAAAATCCCACCGACACGAACGTGGTCGCGGTTTAGAAAAGCTCAGAGCACCCGTTCTCCAATCTCAAACCACCGCAAAGGCACGGCGGGGGTTAATCAAGTGATTATTTAATGAGCGTTTGTTTTTGACGCATCTCTATAAAGAGCGTCTTTTTCCCATTCAACGTTATTCGCATCTGCAGAGTTATACGGGAACGCAAACGTTATCGCTCGAAATTTATTCCCTGCGAGCACGGATGGCGCGCTCTGTTTTTACAGTATATACCTTCGGTATATACCGAAATCATCCCAGATAATAACGAATATAGCATCAGATTTCTCCCCAGATATACCGTTATAAAGCTACTGGAATCTGCCAATCTACGGGAAATTCCAGGGAATGCCGATTGAGCTCAAACTTGCTACCTACGGGAAGTGTCATATATATGAGTGTGTCCTTTATAGACTCTAACCGATTGAGCTCAAACTTGCTAAATAAGAAAATAGCCCCCAAGCCGTAAATATCAACAACAACGACATTGCTACCTACGGGGAACAACGTTATTAGCATCTGCAGAATTATGCAGAGAGAAAGTGCTTTCCTATTTTTAGAACGCAACACATGTTTACGTCGCGTTGGTGATTGAGGTTCACAACGGGGTTAATTGACTGTCCGCTCTTTGCGACGATGAGGTTCACGGCAGGGACTATTGACCAACACTCACAATTTCGTCTTTTGCATCAGATACCAACACCTCGACCGATCGGGACGAAACTTGGTACGTGAGTGTAGTTTGACCAGGTGGTCGTCGCTGTCGTATTGGCGAGCCCGTGCGACGCCCGTGCAGCGCATGCGCAGACGAGATATCGGAAACGGGTGGAGCTATCGACTTGAAATTTGGTATGTGAATGTATCTTGCCCCGGATACGAATTTTATCGGGTCGCCGAGCCCGTGCGACGTCAGATACGCGCATGGGCAGACCAGATCTCGGAAACGGGTGGAGCTATCGACTTGAAATTTGGTTTTTGAGTAGCCCGGTCCTGTACGGGGCTACATTGAAAAACTAAAATTAATGGATCGACCAAAGCCATGGGACGAATGCCGCCAGTGGCGGGCTAACCTGCTAGTCTATCTATACTATATATTTTGAGACTTCGTATATATGTGTGTATGTGTGTACTTCATGGAATCCAAAACGCGTGTACAGATTGAGCTCAAACTTCCTATGTAAGTGTCAAATCCCACCGACACGACCGTGGTCGCAGTTTAGAAAAGCTCAGAGCACCCGTTCTCCAATCTCAAATCACCGCAAAGGCACGGCGTGGGTTAATCAAGTGATTATTTAATGAGCGTTTGTTTTTGACGCATCTCTATAAAGAGCGTCTGTTTGCCATTCAACGCTATTTGCATCTGCAGAGAGATATACGGAACATACATTAAATTTAAAAAACATTTGTTTCTGACCAACCATGCGAGCACGGATGGCGCGCTTTGTTTTTACAGTATATAGTTATATACCGAAATCATCCCAGATAATCACGAATATAGCATCAGATTTCTCCCCAGATATACCGTTATAAAAGGCTACTGGAATCTGCCAATCTACGGGAAATTCCAGGGAATGCCGATTGAGCTCAAACTTGCTACCCACGGGAAGTGTCATATATATGAGTGTGTCCTTTATAGACTCGAACCGATTGAGCTCAAACTTGCTAAATAAGAAAATAGCACCCCAAGCCGTAAATATCAACAACAACGATATTGCTACCTACAGGGAGCAACGTTATTAGCATCTGCAGAATTATGCAGAGAGAAAATGCTTTCCTATTTTTAGAACGCAACACATGTTTACGTCGCGTTGGTGATTGAGGTTCACAACGGGGTTAATTGACTGTCCGCTCTTTGCGACGATGAGGTTCACGGCGGGGACTATTGACCAACACTCACAATTTCGTCTTTTGCATCAGATACCAACACCTCGACCGATCGGGACGAAACTTGGTACGTGAGTGTAGTTTGACCAGGTGGTCGTCGCTGTCGTATTGGCGAGCCCGTGCGACGCCCGTGCAGCGCATGCGCAGACGAGATATCGGAAACGGGTGGAGCTATCGACTTGAAATTTGGTATGTGAATGTATCTTGCGCCGGGTACAAATTTTATCGGGTCGCCGAGCCCGTGCGACGTCCGTGCAGCGCATGCGCAGACGAGATCTCGGAAACGGGTGGAGCTATCTACTTGAAATTTGCTATGTGAATGTATCTTGCGCCGGGTACAAATTTTATCGGGTCGCCGAGTACGTGCGACGCCAGGTTCGCGCATGCGCAGACCAGATCTCGGAAACGGGTGGAGCTACCGGGTACAAATTTTTCTTATTGAAACGCGTGGAGCTAAAAATTAAAAAAAAATATAAAAAAAATGTCATGTTTCGGACAAGCCGCCGGTGGCGGGCTAACATGCTAGTCTATACTATATATTTTGAGACTTCGTATATGTGTGTGTGTGTGTACTTCATAGAATCCAAAACGCGTGTACAGATTGAGATCAAACTTCCTATGTAAGTGTCAAATCCCACCGACACGACCGTGGTAGCGGTTTTGAGAAGCTCAGAGCACCCGTTCTCCAATCTCAAATCACCGCAAAGGCACGGCGGGGGTTAATCAAGTGATTATTTAATGAGCGTTTGTTTTTGACGCATCTCTATAAAGAGCGTCTGTTTCCCATTCAACGTTATTCGCATCTGTAGAGTTATACGGGAACGCAAACGTTATCGCTCGAAATTTATTCCCTGCGAGCACGGATGGCGCGCTTTCCAGATAATCACGAATATAGCATCAGATTTCTCCCCAGATATATCGTTATAAAGCTACTGGAATCTGCCAATCTACGGGAAATTCCAGGGAATGCCGATTGAGCTCAAACTTGCTACCTACGGGAAGTGTCATATATATGAGTGTGTCCTTTATAGACTCTAACCGATTGAGCTCAAACTTGCTAAATAAGAAAATAGCCCCCAAGCCGTAAATATCAACAACAACGATATTACTAAATACACGTTTTCGGCAATGTGAGAGTTTTCGGGGAGCCGTGATGCCAACAACGACCCGAAGACAGATTTCCCGACGGGAAGCGTTTGTTTTAAATTCAATGCAATGTTATCGTAGAGAGATTTCACGAAACAAAGAATGCGTTGTCTGTCGTTCCTAGGAAGGGGGGATTTCTACGGGTAAATTTTTACGCCAGAAAATTTTTTTTTAATTAAAACAATTTAAAATTTAATTTCAATTCAATGCAATGTTATCGTAGAGAGATTTCACGAAACAAAGAATGCGTTGTCTGTCGTTCCTAGGAAGGGGCGATTTCTACGGGTAAATTTTTCCGCCAGAAAAAAAAAATTTAATTAAAAAAACATTAAATTCAAATTAAAAAAAATTAAAAATTAAAAAAAAAAAAAATAATAATTACAAAAATGTCATGTTTCTGAAACAAAGCCATGGGACGAATGCCGCCAGTGGCGGGCTAACCTGCTAGTCTATACTATATATTTTGAGACTTCGTATATATGTGTGTGTGTACTTCATAGAATCTAAAACGCGTGTACAGATTGAGCTCAAACTTCCTATGTAAGTGTCAAATTCCACCGACACGACCGTGGTCGCAGTTTAGAAAAGCTCAGAGCACCCGTTCTCCAATCTCAAATCACCGCAAAGGCACGGCGTGGGTTAATCAAGTGATTATTTAATGAGCGTTTGTTTTTGACGCATCTCTATAAAGAGCGTCTGTTTGCCATTCAACGCTATTTGCATCTGCAGAGAGATATACGGAACATACATTAAATTTAAAAAACATTTGTTTCTGACCAACCCTGCGAGCACGGATGGCGCGCTTTGTTTTTACAGTATATAGTTATATACCGAAATCATCCCAGATAATCACGAATATAGCATCAGATTTCTCCCCAGATATACCGTTATAAAAAGCTACTGGAATCTGCCAATCTACGGGAAATTCCAGGGAATGCCGATTGAGCTCAAACTTGCTACCCACGGGAAGTGTCATATATATGAGTGTGTCCTTTATAGACTCGAACCGATTGAGCTCAAACTTGCTAAATAAGAAAATACCCCCCAAGCCGTAAATATCAACAACAACGATATTGCTACCTACGGGGAGCAACGTTATTAGCATCTGCAGAATTATGCAGAGAGAAAATGCTTTCCTATTTTTAGAACGCAACACATGTTTACGTCGCGTTGGTGATTGAGGTTCACAACGGGGTTAATTGACTGTCCGCTCTTTGCGACGATGAGGTTCACGGCGGGGACTATTGACCAACACTCACAATTTCGTCTTTTGCATCAGATACCAACACCTCGACCGATCGGGACGAAACTTGGTACGTGAGTGTAGTTTGACCAGGTGGTCGTCGCTGTCGTATTGGCGAGCCCGTGCGACGCCCGTGCAGCGCATGCGCAGACGAGATATCGGAAACGGGTGGAGCTATCGACTTGAAATTTGGTATGTGAATGTATCTTGCGCCGGGTACAAATTTTATCGGATCGCCGAGTCCGTGCGACGCCAGATTCGCGCATGCGCAGACCAGATCTCGGAAACGGGTGGAGCTACCGGGTACAAATTTTACTTATTGAAACGCGTGGAGCTAAAAATTAAAAAAAAATATTTAAAAAATGTCATGTTTCGGACAAGCCGCCGGTGGCGGGCTAACCTGCTAGTCTACTATATATTTTGAGAACTACGTATATATATGTGTGTGTATATTTGTCCTCTATAGACTCGAAAACGGCTGGCTCGATTGAGCTCAAACTTCCTATATAAGGGTAAAAACACACGGGACGCGTCGTCGCGTTTTCGAGCCCGTGCGACCACCCCTTCACCCTTCAACTGCCACCGTCGTTGGATACACAGATTGCTCAATGAAAATAATGGGTTTCGCTATCGATCCAAGAGGCGTAACTCAACATTTTGCCTACATCATACAGAAACGTATTGGATACGTCAATAAAGAGCGTTATATCTGTATGTGCGCTATCGACTCCAAAACTGCTCGACCGGTTGAGCAAAAACTTGCTACTCCGTTCCAAAATATAGCATTTACAATTTCTGATATATATATTTTTGTTACAGCTGATATTCTTAGTCTATTTTGGATACATTTATATTTTAATGCTATTAATTTTCACCCCTCATTTAGTGCTAAGTCATGCAGAGTTGGTGAATTGGGTCGCTATGCTTTGATCGAGCTTATTTGGTGTGATACGTCTCCGACTGGTGGTTTTCCCCACCTGACGGGACTTCCACTGGATGGGTTCGCAGTCTAAGGAGGACGAGTGGTCCCGACTTACTTCCGCTCTTTGCGGGGACTGGTGTCCCACGGGCACATTGACCATCTCGTAAGGGTGGACAACCTCTGTCAGGGGCTGCTCAGCCGATAAGAGTGGTCCGCAATGGCCACGGGCAGGTTAAACAAAAAATCATACCTCTTTTAGGGACGGGTATCATAATTTCTCTTGATTAAAAAGGCAGAAATAACTCATTGGAAAACAAAAAATGCGTGTTGTGTGATTCTTATGTCTGTCGTTCCTAGGAACGGGGAAGGTTTTCATCGGGTCAGTTTTTCCGACCGATGTACCGTAAATTAACTCATTGAAAAACTAAAAATTAAATTAAAATATTAAAAAAATATAAATTAAAAAATGTCATGTTTCTGACCAACCACGCCAGTGGCGGGCTAACCTGCTAGTGTATTATAAATAGGACATAACATTTCTGATTTCAAAATTAAACATGCAAATAAGGGCTCTATTGCAACTGCAGATTTTTTTATTTACATAGCATATTGTTGAATTGCCTTGGAAAATTCAGGTCGACTCAATACTGTCCACTAGGAATTTGGGGACATTTGGGCTTCTTGAGTTTGGGCGCCCATATCTGTAACAGGTATCAGAACAGCCCTGGAAATTTCCCTGGTTTTGCCAAAATTTTGCTCAAAATGGATTAATTTGTTTGGAATTTTTTTTTAAATGTGGTACAGGCTGTTATTGTGAACTGTCAACTTGTTAGAAATTATAACCCCAGTTACTATGATTTATGGTATAAAAGGCCCACGTAATTTTCGATACAACGATTATTTTTTTATAGTGCCTTGATATGCGGTTTTAATGATAATCTATGCCATAAAATATGATTAAAATACTATAATTCGTCACCATTTGAAACATCTGTGTCTCAGAAGATGCCCATAGAGAAATAAAACAAAAGCTGAAATCATAGAAAGATTCCCCCCGTTAAGGCTGCCAGAATGCAACATAATTCAAACTAAAAATGTATTTTCAATGGTAGGAGAATAACTCTATCTTTAAGATATAGAGTTATTCCCCCTCCATTGAAAATAATACACTTTGCAAAACAAAACAGATCAAATTTAAGCACAAAAACACGTTGGTAACTCAACAAAAACAACATGTTCACAGTTCATTATGCTGGATAAGTTGATAATACACATGTACAATGTTTTGGAGCTTCCTCTTTCAAATGGTATATAATATGGCATATATTTTATTTATGTGATCTGGGGTTCGAAAAGTAAGTGGGCCATTAATATGTAAAATTACTCTTGTTTTCCGGTACCAAAAACTTCTGTAATAGTTGGGGAGCCCGCATATGTTCTATTTACACTTTTGCGTACAAAAGGTTTGACCCCCTAAAGTTGGTACCAATAATGGAACATTCTGAAAAAACGATTTCTTAAGTTGCGCATTCCTGGGGTTTAGGGGCCGCTGAACCCCAAAAAGTGCCAAAAATCACTTCTATTTACACTTCCGCGTACATCGATGAATTTTGGTTTGATGATACTCCCAAGTGTACTGATTAAGAAAACACAACTTAAAAAAGGGATTTTCCTGGGGTTTTCAGATAAGAAAGGGGGTCCCATGCTGAACCCCAAAACGTGATTTTTCACTTTTTTTTACACTTACGCGTACATCCATAATTTTTGGTCTCAAAGTACTTTGATATATACTAATTATAAAAACACAACTTAAGAAGCAACTTTTCCTGGGGTTTTAAGATAAGAAGGGGGTCATCGGGTCGCCCCTCAAAACGTAAAAAAATCACTTTTATTTATATGATTGCATTCGTCCAACGTGTGTGTATGTGCGTACACCCCTGGAACGTTGCACTATTACAACCAATACATCCCTAAATCGATACGATCAACTTAAGAAATATATATTCATGTCGTTTTCTGATAAGAACGAGACTTGTTAACCCCTCCCCCCACAACACGATCCATTTTCTAGAACTATAAGTGAGCCAGTTTTATGAAAATTATAGCGGGAAAATCTAGTAAAATGTATATATTTTCGTGAAGCTAAGACATAATGACACTTTTATGGGCCAAAATTGAAACTCACCATCCAAGATGGCCGCCAAAATGGCTGCCGGAAGTTGAAAATATTAATTTTTTTTCACAAATATCTTCTAGATCAATTCATGCTGTTTGGAACTGTTTGAGTAATGCAACATTATTTTGTATTTTTTATATTAACTGATCATTGGAGCAATTAAATATGCAATTATTGGGGTCCTAACCCCTTCCGATCCCTCAAAAATTCGATTTTACAGAACGCAGTAAATTTTTTTACAAAAAATCACAATTTGGATTCTAGTCATATTTCAACAAGAAATGAAAAGAACATTGTAATGTAAGTGAGGCATATCATTACCTATGAATATTCCAAATCTCTGGAACCATAAATCTTACCTTGGCTCAAAATGGCTGCGAAAATGGCCGCTAAAATATGGAAAATGGTAAATATATTGCCCCAGGGTGTCCTGCAATCGCTTACAAGTTGTGGTTGATGTACACAATTGGCTAATCTGTTTTCTATACATTGCATACTAACATGTCTGATGCACCATGGATCATTTTTACTATTGTCACCACTGACATTTACCAGAAATATTGGACATAAATATCGGCAAGAATTCACTTTTCAGGGTTCGACCATTTGTTCAAGTAAAATGTAACTATCTTTGGATTGAAAGGTGTTTATTGTTTTGGTCTATCTTAAATGTGTTACACTACGGTGTTTATAGACTAAATTGCTCAAGATGGCTTCCAAAATGGCAACTAAATTTGTTAGAAGTTAAAAGTTAACATATCCCGAACATTGTTCTCTGCGTTATCCGAAAAAAGTGGCAAATTGTGACTCACTTGATTATTGTACGTGTTAGTTACAATGTAATTAACTGACAACTACGTTCTATTATGTTTGTCCCAGTTCCGTATGGGACATGACAAATTCATTTTAAAGTTGCAGTATGGAATTTTGCGGAGAACCATATTATTGAACGGAAATGGGCAGCACTTTGAGACTGAACTGAGATGAACCATGATATGTGGGTATTCTGGCCCATTATGATAAAAAATTATCAACTGGATACAGGGTGGAAGCCAAAATGGTAGCCAGGGAGTTATGATCATAGATGAGGATAATAGGTATACAGGGAGTTATTGTATGGTCATGAATGATGTGTGGGTATATAGGGAGTGGCCTGTTGGTAACGGTGGGACGTATATTTATATATGTTGTGGATGTGTTATCGTTGGTGGTGTATGGGGAGTAGATTTATTATCATGGATGGCGTGTATGAGTATGGCAAGTATGGAACTTATGAGTGGTCGTATGTGCGGATATTGGTATATCTGGAAGGGCTCACCATTGGTGATGTGCATATGTATACCTGGGTTGACTCCATGGTCATGGGTGTGGTGAATAGGTATACATGTAGTGGCTGTATGGTCCATGGTGAGGTGAATATGTATACAATGAGTGACTGTATGATCGTGAATGTAGTGGATATGTATACATAGAGTGACTATATGGTCGGGTGTAGGTGTATACTGGTGTTCATGCATGGTGACTCGTGGCTGTATCGTCATTTGTGGTATGTACGGGTATAACCAAGTATGGCTGTATGATCAGGTGTACTAGTACATGTACGTGTATAAAGTGGGTGACTATGTTGTCATTTGTGTGGTGTGTATGTACATATGGAGTGACTGGGGTAATGGGTGGGTAATACATGTGTACCTTGGGTGGCTATCGCTTTCCACAATAACTCAAGGATATGTTAATCAATAGAGAGGTCATGTCATATCGTGGAAAGCGATAGCCACCCATTATCACACAGTCATTACATATATACATAAACACCACAGACATAACAATATAGTTACCCACTGTATACATGTACACCTGACCCATGACCACGGATGACCATACAGCCACGCGTCACAATGCAGGCACACCGGGTATACTCCTAAACATGATCCATAACCATATAGTCACTCCATGTATACCCATTCATCTCACCATTGGCCATAAGGTCATCCCCTGTATACCTATTCTCCAAACGCATGGTCAAATGGACAATCAATATATACATTAACACCACAACAATGACCATAAAGTCATTCCGGTATACATATGCACATCACCAATGGCCATATAGCCACTCGCTTCATACACATACCCTCACCCATGTTACCTGGTATACTCCTTCACCTGACCTATGGTCATATAGTCACCCCGTGTGTACCTATTCAAAACATTCATACACGATCATGGTCAATCCTTGTATTCATATTCACCCCAACATTGGCCATGTCAATCCCTGTATCCCTATTTGTCACACCATAGCCGAATAGCCACTCAAGATATACTAATACACCCCAGCCATGTCAGTATGGTCACTCCATGTATGCATATGCACATCATCCATGGCCATATAACCACTCGCTATATACACATATCCCTCGCCCATGACAATAAAGCAACACGTGTGTGTACTGGTATAACCTACACATGACGATACCGACACGAGTCACCAAACAGGAACACCAGGTACATGTATACTCATACGCCTGTCACCCCCTGTATAGATGTTCATTACATTTATGATCATAGTCGCTACTTGTATACCTACATGTACCCATCTCACCATTAACCATACAGTCACTACCTGTATACCTATTCGACACACATAGTCATATAACCACTCGATATACATATGCAGCCCACCCTAGGCCATAGATTCACTCCAGGTATACATGTAACCCTCACTAATGGCCATTCAGCCCTTCCAGATATACAAAAAAAACCCACATGCGACCACTCAAACAATCCATACTTGCATATACACCTCACACATGACAATTCAGCAATTCACTGTATAATCATACACGCCATATATGATAATACAGCTAAGCCCTATACACCCACCAATGATAATACATCAACGATACATATAAATCCCACCCGTTACCACAAGGACACTCCCTATGTACTCACACGCTCGAAATGTCCACACAGCTTACTCCAGGTATTCATATTCAATCATGACCGTACAGTCATTCCATGTATACCTATACACATTACCCGCAACCATAAAATCACTACCTATTTATCCACACACCCCATCCATGATCATGAACATCCCACCATGACCTTACAGTCACTCCATATATATACAATCAACACATAGATGACCATGTAGCTATATCCATACACCACACCAATGACCATACAGGCACACCGGATGCACCCGTACTGGATATACACAATCATACACCATACAGTCACTCCATACATACCGATTCACCTCACACCTGACCATGACCTCTCCCTGTATACCATCTTACCATGGACAACCCACTTATAACCATATAGTCACTCATTGTATACCTACTCACATCAGTCATGACATACAATAACTCCCTGTATACCTATTCACCTCACATATGATCACAGAGTAACTCCCTGGCTACGATCTTGGCATCCACACTGTATCCTGTAGACATTTTTTTTATCATAATGGACCAGAATAGCCAAAGATTATGGTCCATCTCAGTTCTGTATCAAAGTTCTGCCCATTTCCTTTCAATAAATATGGCCAAAATCACAAAAGAGGTTCTCGGCAAAATTACATACTTTAAAATGAATTTGTCATGCCCCATACGGAACTGGGTCAACTGGGAATAGAACATGTAGTTGTCAGTTAATTAACTAACACGTATAATAAGCAAGTGAGTCACAATTTGCTACCTTTTCGGATAATGCAGAGAATGCAAGTTCGGGATATATGTAAAAAATTTGCATTTTACAAATTTGGTTGCCATTTTGGAAGCCATCTTGAGCAATTTGGTCTATTAACACCGTAGTGTGGCACATTTAAGATAGACCAAAACAATAAACACCTTTCAATCCAAAGATAGTTATATTTTACCTGAAAAAATGGTCCAAACCTGAAAACTGAATTTTTGCCAATATTTATGTCAATTTTTTTAGAGAAAAGTCCAATATTTTTGACGATGTCAGTGGTGAAAATAGTAACAATTAACCATGGTGCATCAGACATGTTAGTATTCAATGTATAGAATGCAGAATGGCCAGTTTTATACATCAACTCAACATGTAAGCGATTGCAGGACACGCTGGTGTAATATTTCCCATTTTCCATATTTTGGCGGCCATATTGGCAGCCATTTTGAGCCAAAGTAAGAATTTTGGTTCCAGTGATTTGGAATATGCATAGGTAATGATATGCCTTACAAAGTTCTGTTCATTTCTTGTTGAAATATGACTAGAATCCCAATTGTGATTTTTTTGGTGAAATTTTATACCGCATTCTGTACAATGAAATTTTTGAGGGATCGGAAGGGGTTAGGACCCCAATAATTGCATATTTAATTGTGATCAGTTAATATACAAAACACAAAATAAAGTTGTATTACTCAACCAGTTCCAAACAGCATGAATTGATCTAGAAGATATTTGGGTAACAAGTCTCGTTCTTATCAGAAAACGACATGGATATATATTTCTTAAGTTGATCGTATCGATTTAGGGATGTATTGGTTGTAATAGTGCAACGTTCCAGGGATGAACGCACATACACACACGTTGGACGAATGCAATCATGTAAATAAAAGTGATTTTTTACGTTTTGAGGGGTGACCTGATGACCCCCTTCTTATCTTAAAACCCCAGGAAAAGTTCCTTCTTAAGTTGTGTTTTTATAATTAGTATATATCAAAGTACTTTGAGACCAAAAATTATGGATGTACGCGAAAGTGTAAAAAAATGTGAAAAATCACGTTTTGGGGTTCAGCATGGGACCCCCTTTCTTATCTGAAAACCCCAGTAAAATCCCTTTCTTAAGTTGTGTTTTCTTAATCAGTACACTTGGGAGTATCATCAAACCAAAATTCATTGATGTACGCGGAAGTGTAAATAGAAGTGATTTTTGGCACTTTTTGGGGTTCAGCAGCCCCTAAACCCCAGGAATGCGCAACTTAAGAAATCGGTTTTTCAGAATGTTCAATTATTGGTACCAACTTTAGGGGGTCAAACCTTTTGTACGCAAAAGTGTAAATAGAACATATGCGGGCTCCCTAACTATAAGAGAAGAATAGATGCCTCGTTCGCGTCACATCTAAAAATAGAATCTTTGGGTCTAAAATTGGTTGTACTAAAATATTCCCAAAATATCAAAACCCCAAAAAAATTTCAAAACTTCCAAAATTTATTTTTTCCAAAAAATTTCAAAAACCCAAAACTTCCAAAAAATTTCAAAATCCCCAAATTTCAAAAAAAGAAAAAATTTCAAAACCCTCAAAATTATTTCTCTAAAAAAAAAGTTTAAATAAAAAATTTATAACGAGTTTTCGGTTTCTGATAATCTCGATATTAAAAAAATGTCGAATGTTAAATTATTTGCGCGTAATATCTTTCGTTATTTTTTTTTGTTCAACCAATGTTTCAATGTATTTATTAATCGATGTTTAGAAATAGCTTTATTGGACATTGTGACCATCGATATGAATGCATACATTCCAGTGTTTATCGGACGCAGTTCATATAATTGTCATACTTGAAAATAGACACCATTACTCTTACATAAATAATAAAGAGCGTTTATTCTTTACACTCTCTCTATCCCAGATGAAGTTATTGAGTATATGACAGGTGTGTATTATCGTGAATTATTGGAAGTATTGAGATGTACTATGTTGAATCACTAACGGTCGAAAATGGTAATGTGAAATTACAACCCTCCAGAATGAATTGTCATATTCGATGGAACATATTATGTACACGTAATCACACACGCGACATTGGTGGTAACAATGTGTCTTTCACACCTTTGCTTTACCAAATGAATTCTATTATTTCCCCGGTCACAGTTATATGCTATTCAGAAAACATATCGATTTAATGTCTGAACAAACGGGTTAGTATCAATTAAGGTTGATAAACTGTGTCATTCACACGATAATTAGTTATCCAAAACATGCATACGACCAGGTCACTCAATTATAGAAATTGATTCGGTGTCATTGTTATAACAACATTACGTAATAACCACTTATCACTCCATTCACACTTACGATCATTTTGTATACCGAAAACTCCAGTTAGCACCGATGATGTAACATTATATCACTGCTATTGTCCCCACATTCATACTTACGCTTTGGACATTTTATCAGTTTATCACGTGATCACTAAATGTGGCAATCGGGTATCCTCCGATGCCTGCAATATATTATTTATAATAATTGGACTCATTGATCTCACGTGAATAATACTCTTAGTTGTTCCAATAAAATAGTTATCAAATTCGATCACCAATAGATTTGACTGTGGAATGTAATGACCTTTAACTTATTTATCGATCTAAAGGGACACTCATTATGAATGAATGTTAACAATACAAGCGCACGAATGAAGAGCGTTGAACATATACGAAATTACTACACGAATGAATTGAACCTTGAAATTTATATCTCACATCTTACCAACAACAGCTACAGACATAATCATAGTATTATACTGTCTTGCATGTACACACGCTATGACATCATTAAAGGTGGACAATCCACTCACGGTGTGACAACAGATACGGACATAGGCATAGTGTTATACAGTCTTCTATGTACCCACGCTATGACACCATTAACGTACATTGGATGTTAGGTCTATGACTCTTGAGTATGCACCAATCAATGAGCAAATGAGCAAAAAAATGAGCAAATGAGCAAAAAAATGAGCAAATGAGCAAGAAAATGAGTAAATGAGCAAGAAAATGAGCAAATGAGCAATAAAAATGAGCAAAAAAATGAGCAAATGAGCAAGAAAATGAGCAAATGAGCAATAAAAATGAGCAAATGAGCAAAAAAATGAGCAAATGAGCAAAAAAATGAGCAAATGAGCAAAAAAATGTAATTCTGCTGTGGTTAAGCAGTCCATTATTTAGGGCATACCTGTATGTAGGCCTATCAGTGGATGAATAGTCTGCCGGAGAAGTACTGTGTAGACAGGTCTTGCCGGTAAGAGAGTCAGACGAGAAGTGAAGGCTCGGCTATTAAAACATAGTAATGCGATAGCGAACATCAAACGAGTCTGCGCACGCATATCTGTCAAAAGGATACAATAGCAGTCATTGGTCAATTTATCCCCGGTGTCAGCTCAGTACCCAATCGGGACGAAGCCGAAGGTCAACTCATTTTTTTTTGCTCATTATAGTACGTCACTTGGACATTTTATCAGTTTATCACGTGATCACTAAATGTGGCAATCGGGTATCCACCGATGCCTGCAATTTATTATTTATAATAATTGGACTCATTGATCTCACGTAAATAATACTCTTAGTTGTTCCAATAAAATAGTTATCAAAATCGATCACCAATAGATTTGACTGTGGAATATAATGACCTTTAACTTATTTATCGATCTATGTTAGAACATGGTCTTAACAAAAAACTTGACCATAACAAAAATTACCTTACATTTATGCATGAATCTAATTAGACCATACGTAAATATTGTCAGCTTATCGTCTGATGAGCAAATCCGATGTTTATCAAAAATAGTACAACTTCCAGTTGGTAATTACTCTTACGAATGAAGAGCGTTGAACATATACGAAATTACTACACGAATGAACTGAAATTTATATTTTCACATCTTACCAACAACAGATACAGACATAGTCATAGTGTTATACTATCTTACATGTACCCATGCTATGACATCATTCGAAGGGGCAATACACTCAAGGAGTTAAAGTGACACGAAACAAGGGACGTGATGTAATATTGGTGTTTGAATCTTAAAGGAACACAAGACACTCTAAAGGGACACTCATTATGAATGAATGTTAACAATACAAGCGCACGAATGAAGAGCGTTGAACATATACAAAATTACTACACGAATGAATTGAACCTTGAAATTTATATTTCACATCTTACCAACAACAGCTACAGGCATTATCATAGGGTTATACTGTCTTGTATATACACACGCTATGACATCATTAAAGGCGGACAATCCACTCACGGTGTGACAACAGATACAGACATAGGCATAGTGTTATACAGTCTTCTACCAATGCTATGACATAATTAAAGGGGGATAATACACGCACGGTGTGGAATGTTAAAGTGACACGCGGTAAGGGACATGATGTAATATTGGTGAAACCCCCTCCCCACTTATAGATATATAACGAAGACGAGAATAACATGTTGATGAAGTTTATTGAAATTTAATCATTGTCTGAATCTTCGACCGTTAGATTTACTTCTAAGAGTTTCTTGAATTTTCTCATCGCTTCATCTGCAGCCCATTCATTATTATATCCGTGTTTGGTCAGTTTGACCATTTTCTTCATGATCATGGTATGTATGCGTGATGTTTTCAATCGATACTGGTATTCTATTAATCGTCTATAACTTTTGAGAAACAGAGCAAACTCTGTGTCGATGGTATCCTCTTTTCCCGACATGCTCTCATCTCCCGAAATGCTCTCTTCTTCTTTCACATCATTGGTGACGCGTTTCATCATACTTTTGAATGTGTCCATCTCGTTGACACATCGCGCAGCTTTCTTAAGACCGAATACCGTTCTACTACCGACGCCATTACCATCTTCTGAATCTGATAGCGTTCCACGTTCATCTTCATCTGAATCTAGAACCGCTTCGTCAGATTCATCGGTATCTTCTCCGAAGAGAGTTGGTTTTGTCTCGGACATAACTCCGTGTTTAATCTGTGTATGTCTTTGTAGATTGTAGTTCGTCGATAAAATAATGCCACATAAATCACACCCGTGCATTATCGCGAATTATTGGAAGAACCATCACTCTTATAAGTAGCGATAAAAAGAGAGAATAAGGTGTGGTATACAACCGTCGCTCTAAGAGTACGTTCGTCCCGGGGCTAGGGTATAGATATTTGACCGCCGGTGATTCAATTAATGCCAATTTATCAGTATGGTACTCTATGTATTCATTCATGATTTGGCTAATCGTATGACACTGGTCTTTTCATTTTCTTCTTATTATTAGACAAACCTCCAACAGACACTCTCTTGTTGGTTTGTTTGGACGCTTTACGTGTGTTTGTCAACTTATTTGCTGCAACTTCAGCCTTAGCCATTTCAATCGCTTGAGCGATGGGTGTCACCACGTTAATAAGTGGTTTTAGAACGTCTTCTTCACTATCACTATTTTTAGTTCTGTCAATAAAGTATCGACCCTGATTATCTGGTATTAACTTCCCATCAACCATATCTCTGAAATGTTTTCTCCACATTTCAAGATCTGCTGGAATATACGGGATCGACATGTTTCTTCAAAATGTACAAGTCACTCTTTTTTCTGCATTTTATTTTAGAAAGTTTATCGCCTCTTATAAAAATCGATTATTGGCCATGAATGCCAAATGCACCATGATAGTTATCGATGTCAATAATGCGTTTCGTTGAGATCTTGATTGAGTATGCACCAATCAATTAACAATGACACAGAATATCACACAAAGTATATTCAAGGGGGTGAGAAAAATGAGCAAATGAGCAAATAAATGAGCAAATGAGCAAATAAATGAGCAAATGAGCAAAAAAATGAGCAAATGAGCAAAAAAATGAGCAAATGAGCAAATAAATGAGCAAGCAGGATGTTATGTCGCTTGGTGGCGGAGGTAGCATCACCAAATTACCCTCGGGGGACCTCATTCTGCCATCTAAAAATAGAATCTTTGGGTCTAAAATTGGTTGTACTAAAATATTCCCAAAAACCCAAAACTTCAAAAATTTCAAAAAACTTCAAAAATTTCAAAAACTTCAAAAACTTCAAAAATTTCAAAAACTTCAAAAATAAGACCCCGGCGGCGGCGGCGGCATTGCGGTATTTTACTGCGGGGTCCACCGGCGGCGGCGGCGTCGCCGCAGTAAAATACCGCAATGCCGCCGCCGCCGCCGCCGCCGGACCCCGCAGTAAAATACCGCAATGCCGCCGCCGCCGGCGGACCCCGCAGTAAAATACCGCAATGCCGCCGCCGGGGTCTTATTTTTGAAGTTTTTGAAGTTTTTTGAAATTTTTGAAGTTTTGGGTTTTTGGGAATATTTTAGTACAACCAATTTTAGACCCAAAGATTCTATTTTTAGATGGCAGAATGAGGTCCCCCGAGGGTAATTTGGTGATGCTACCTCCGTAGAAGTAAATCTAACGGTCGAAGATTCAGACAATGATTAAATTTCAATAAACTTCATCAACATGTTATTCTCGTCTTCGTTATATATCTATAAGTGGGGAGGGGGTTTCACCAATATTACATCACGTCCCTTACCGCGTGTCACTTTAACATTCCACACCGTGCGTGTATTATCCCCCTTTAATTATGTCATAGCATTGGTACATAGAAGACTGTATAACACTATGCCTATGTCTGTATCTGTTGTCACACCGTGAGTGGATTGTCCGCCTTTAATGATGTCATAGCGTGTGTATATACAAGACAGTATAACCCTATGATAATGCCTGTAGCTGTTGTTGGTAAGATGTGAAATATAAATTTCAAGGTTCAATTCATTCGTGTAGTAATTTTGTATATGTTCAACGCTCTTCATTCGTGCGCTTGTATTGTTAACATTCATTCATAATGAGTGTCCCTTTAGAGTGTCTTGTGTTCCTTTAAGATTCAAACACCAATATTACATCACGTCCCTTGTTTCGTGTCACTTTAACTCCTTGAGTGTATTGCCCCTTCGAATGATGTCATAGCATGGGTACATGTAAGATAGTATAACACTATGACTATGTCTGTATCTGTTGTTGGTAAGATGTGAAAATATAAATTTCAGTTCATTCGTGTAGTAATTTCGTATATGTTCAACGCTCTTCATTCGTAAGAGTAATTACCAACTGGAAGTTGTACTATTTTTGATAAACATCGGATTTGCTCATCAGACGATAAGCTGACAATATTTACGTATGGTCTAATTAGATTCATGCATAAATGTAAGGTAATTTTTGTTATGGTCAAGTTTTTTGTTAAGACCATGTTCTAACATAGATCGATAAATAAGTTAAAGGTCATTATATTCCACAGTCAAATCTATTGGTGATCGAATTTGATAACTATTTTATTGGAACAACTAAGAGTATTATTTACGTGAGATCAATGAGTCCAATTATTATAAATAATAAATTGCAGGCATCGGTGGATACCCGATTGCCACATTTAGTGATCACGTGATAAACTGATAAAATGTCCAAGTGACGTACTATAATGAGCAAAAAAAAATGAGTTGACCTTCGGCTTCGTCCCGATTGGGTACTGAGCTGACACCGGGGATAAATTGACCAATGACTGCTATTGTATCCTTTTGACAGATATGCGTGCGCAGACTCGTTTGATGTTCGCTATCGCATTACTATGTTTTAATAGCCGAGCCTTCACTTCTCGTCTGACTCTCTTACCGGCAAGACCTGTCTACACAGTACTTCTCCGGCAGACTATTCATCCACTGATAGGCCTACATACAGGTATGCCCTAAATAATGGACTGCTTAACCACAGCAGAATTACATTTTTTTGCTCATTTGCTCATTTTTTTGCTCATTTGCTCATTTTTTTGCTCATTTGCTCATTTTTATTGCTCATTTGCTCATTTTCTTGCTCATTTGCTCATTTTTTTGCTCATTTGCTCATTTTTATTGCTCATTTTCTTGCTCATTTACTCATTTTCTTGCTCATTTGCTCATTTTTTTTGCTCATTTGCTCATTTTTTTGCTCATTTGCTCATTGATTGGTGCATACTCAAGAGTCATAGACCTAACATCCAATGTACGTTAATGGTGTCATAGCGTGGGTACATAGAAGACTGTATAACACTATGCCTATGTCCGTATCTGTTGTCACACCGTGAGTGGATTGTCCACCTTTAATGATGTCATAGCGTGTGTACATGCAAGACAGTATAATACTATGATTATGTCTGTAGCTGTTGTTGGTAAGATGTGAAATATAAATTTCAAGGTTCAATTCATTCGTGTAGTAATTTTGTATATGTTCAACGCTCTTCATTCGTGCGCTTGTATTGTTAACATTCATTCATAATGAGTGTCCCTTTAGATCAATAAATAAGTTAAAGGTCATTACATTCCACAGTCAAATCTATTGGTGATCGAATTTGATAACTATTTTATTGGAACAACTAAGAGTATTATTCACGTGAGATCAATGAGTCCAATTATTATAAATAATATATTGCAGGCATCGGAGGATACCCGATTGCCACATTTAGTGATCACGTGATAAACTGATAAAATGTCCAAAGCGTAAGTATGAATGTGGGGACAATAGCAGTGATATAATGTTACATCATCGGTGCTAACTGGAGTTTTCGGTATACAAAATGATCGTAAGTGTGAATGGAGTGATAAGTGGTTATTACGTAATGTTGTTATAACAATGACACCGAATCAATTTCTATAATTGAGTGACCTGGTCGTATGCATGTTTTGGATAACTAATTATCGTGTGAATGACACAGTTTATCAACCTTAATTGATACTAACCCGTTTGTTCAGACATTAAATCGATATGTTTTCTGAATAGCATATAACTGTGACCGGGAAAATAATAGAATTCATTTGGTAAAGCAAAGGTGTGAAAGACACATTGTTACCACCAATGTCGCGTGTGTGATTACGTGTACATAATATGTTCCATCGAATATGACAATTCATTCTGGAGGGTTGTAATTTCACATTACCATTTTCGACCGTTAGTGATTCAACATAGTACATCTCAATACTTCCAATAATTCACGATAATACACACCTGTCATATACTCAATAACTTCATCTGGGATAGAGAGAGTGTAAAGAATAAACGCTCTTTATTATTTATGTAAGAGTAATGGTGTCTATTTTCAAGTATGACAATTATATGAACTGCGTCCGATAAACACTGGAATGTATGCATTCATATCGATGGTCACAATGTCCAATAAAGCTATTTCTAAACATCGATTAATAAATACATTGAAACATTGGTTGAACAAAAAAAAATAACGAAAGATATTACGCGCAAATAATTTAACATTCGACATTTTTTTAATATCGAGATTATCAGAAACCGAAAACTCGTTATAAATTTTTTATTTAAACTTTTTTTTTAGAGAAATAATTTTGAGGGTTTTGAAATTTTTTCTTTTTTTGAAATTTGGGGATTTTGAAATTTTTTGGAAGTTTTGGGTTTTTGAAATTTTTTGGAAAAAATAAATTTTGGAAGTTTTGAAATTTTTTTGGGGTTTTGATATTTTGGGAATATTTTAGTACAACCAATTTTAGACCCAAAGATTCTATTTTTAGATGTGACGCGAACGAGGCATCTATTCTTCTTATAAGAGAGTACTTTTTCAAAAGGGGGAGTTCAAATAAGAAATGAATGGCAGTTTCAATGTGGTCATGTGATTTTGACTGCGAGAAAAATTCAGTGAACTGCATGAACCCCGCTGAATTTTTATCGAGGTAGAAAACCATGACAATGTTGAATCTGCCGTTTATCTCATATATATTTTGAAGACCTCTGTCTGTCTGTATGTCCTTTATAGAATCGAAAACGGGTTGACCGATCGAGACCAAATTTCGTATATAAGTGTAAAAACCCACGGGGATCGTCGACGTCGCATTTTGGACAAGCTCTGAGCACCAATTCTCCACTCCCAATCATCGCTTCGGGGGTTAAGGCATCAACGATCTTTATATTGACCATATTCGGAGGTGTTAAGGATTAACGCTCTTTATTACAATCGAAGCTGCTAAACGGCTACCCATGCGTAAAATACGGATGCAAAACGAAACGCGGAATGCAATTATCTCTATTAAAAAGGCAGAATGGGTTGTTGTGTCATATATGTCCTAGGAACAGGGGAATTTTTCATCGGGTCAGTCTTTGAGGGACGGGTACCATGAATTAATTCATGAAAAACAAAAAATGCGTGTTGTGCTGTCGTTCATAGGAAGGGAAGACAATTCTCGACCGATCGGGACGAAACTTGGTACATGTGTGTAGTTTGACAAGGCAGTCGTCCTTGTCGTATTGGCGAGCCCGTGCGACGCCCGTGCAGACGAGATCTCGGAAACGGGTGGAGCTATCGACTTGAAATTTGCTATGTGAATGTATCTTGCCCCAGATACGAATTTTATCGGGTCGCCGAGCCCGTGCGACGCCAGCTTCGCGCAGACCAGATCTCGGAAACGGGTGGAGCTATCGACTTGAAATTTGGTTTTTGAATAGCCCGGACAACGTCGGGCTCATCGGCTAGTCTCATATATATTTTGAAGACCTCTGTCTGTCTGTATGTCATTTATACAAATCTACGATTCTCGACCGATCGGGACGAAACTTGGTACGTGTGTGTAGTTTGACCAGGCGGTCGTCCTTGTCGTATTGGCGAGCCCGTGCAGCACAGACGAGATCTCGGAAACGGGTAGAGCTATCGACTTGAAATTTGCTATGTGAATGTATCTTGCCCCAGATACGATTTTTATCGGGTCGCCGAGCCCGTGCAACGCAAGCTTCGCGCAGACCAGATCTCGGAAACAGGTGGAGCTATCGACGTCGGGCTCATTGGCTAGTCTCCTATATATTTTGGAACTTCTTCTGTCTTCTATGTGTATTGTATGTGCTATAGACTCAAAAACTCTTGACCGATCCGACTCAAATTTGATATGTAGGGCATTGTAGGCCTACTTTAATCCCGGGAACAATATGGGTGGGTCCAATTTCATGTGTGACCGTGACCTCACTCATAAATGATCATATAGGCATGTTTCTGGACCTCGACCGATCCAACTCAAATTTGGTATGTAGGGTCCAATTTCATGTGAGACCATGTCCTTGACCTCACTCATATATGCTCATATTGGCATGTTTCTGGACCAATCGAACAATAGTTTGTTCAGATGCAGGCGATCACAAAGAAATCCCTAAATAACCCGGACGAAGTCGGGCATTTCAGCTAATAGTTTGTTCAGATGCAGGCGATCACAAAGAAATCCCTAAATAACCCGGACGAAGTCGGGCATTTCAGCTACATGTAGTTACTTATATTTATTTACTTAAATTCATTATGTGTTAGGATGTTTGATATTAATTTGTTTTTGTTTTAATAATTCTCTTCAGTTCAAATCTTGATAGGTTGTGGGTATACAGCAACACAATAACAGAAAAAACCCTTAGTAATTAATAGCCGGATATAAGGCGGAAATAAGGGTTGTTAATTTCCCGTCATTTTGCTGGTCAAATGATGCGAAACCGTTTGGGAACTTCAATCTTAGTCTATGTCTCCCATAGCAGATGGGGCCATGCAGAATGAGGTCCCCAGAGGGTGAATTTGGTGATGCTAGCCCGCTATGCAGGAGAGCATCACTAAATTCACCCACTGGGGACCTCATTCTGCAAATGACAGGCACACTAAACTCAGACTTGTCTCTTCCTAGCAAATGCTATATACCTGTATATTCCAGGGTGTAAAATATTAGATACAACTCGTGATACCTGTCCGGAAAAGCTGCTATCATTTAACCCGTTCATGATGGGAGCTTCCTGAATTTTTGCGAATACCCTGTGCCAATGCATTCTCTTATATATGTGAGTCGACTCTAGGTCACCTCGCATATATAAGTGAATGCATTGGCCAAACAAATTTTATATTATTTTTTATAATTGTTAAAAAATGTAAGAAGAAATGAAAAAAATGATAAATAATTGTTAAAGAATGTAAGAAATAATGATAAAAATGATAAAAATTGTTAAAGAATGTAAGAAGAAATGATAAAAATTGATAAAGATGTAAAAAAAATGATAAAATTGTTAAAGAATGTAAGGAAAAAATGATAAAAAAAAATGATAAAATAGTAAAGAATATAAGAAAAAATTATAAAAAATGTTAAAAATTGTTATAGAATGTAAGAACAAATTTATAAAAAAATTATAAGTATTGAAGAATTTTTTTTCAAAAATTATAAAAATTGTTAGGCCAATGCATTCTCTTATTTATGCGAGGCGACATATGGTCGACTCGCATATATAAGAGAATGCATTGGCACATGATCTTTAATGTTGCGAACATCATGCAATGTTTGAAACTTCGAGATAAACAGTTATTCAGATGCACCAATCTCTGAGTTCCAATAATAATGGATGAAGTAGGTTTGTAGGTACTACGGATCATATAGCACACAACATGAAGTAGGTTGGTAGGTACTACGGATCATATAGCACACAACATGAAGTAGGTTGGTATAGGTACTACGGATCATATAGCACACAACATGAAGTAGGTTTGTAGGTACTACGGATCATATAGCACACAACATGAAGTAGGTTTGTAGGTACTACGGATCATATAGCACACAACATGAAGTAGGTTGGTAGGTACTACGGATCATATAGCACACAACATGAAGTAGGTTTGTAGGTACTACGGATCATATAGCACACAACATGAAGTAGGTTTGTAGGTACTACGGATCATATAGCACACAACATGAAGTAGGTTTGTAGGTACTACGGATCATATAGCACACAACATGAAGTAGGTTGGTAGGTACTACGGATCATATAGCACACAACATGAAGTAGGTTGGTAGGTACTACGGATCATATAGCACACAACATGAAGTAGGTTGGTAGGTACTATGGATCATAACATGCACTTTTACGTCTGTAATAGTTATGGACTTCACAGCAGGGTTGTCAATAGGTACTGGTACCGGAGGTAATCAGGAATTAAATCGTTACCGGTTCTGACGTCGAGTACCGACGGTTCTCGGTACTGATTGTTGATTTCTATTAATATACCTCTTAACGAATGCAAAGGGTTGATTAAGCAGCTCTACTTAAGGCCCAACCCAACTGCAATGGGATAACGTGATATCGTCAGAACATTCAAACATCACAGTATGCCACACTATGACAACTTGTCACGAATTGACAGAATGCAACATTGTGTGGGAGCTTGTGATGAATGTATTTCTTTGATGCGTCCGGAATACCGCCGGAATCAGTTATGATCCCTGTTGATGTCGACACAGAGCCTTGTGGAAGTAATATCCAACGCGATTTCCATGTGTGGGAAACCACAGAGTTTCGTCCAAAAACTTTGGAACTGCTCTACGGTGACCTGTGTTCAATTCAACCAACTAGTGTTGAAGCAGAATGCGCATTTTCCGCATGTGCGTTGTTCACCACTCAGATTCGTTCACGAATGGGAGATCGGCTACTTGACGCACTGTCATTCATTCGCGCTCACCGACAAGGCGCATCAGTCCCCAAAATTACCATCCACGGATGGTGACACTGCATAAGAACTTGACTTACTCGAGTGACATGATGAGGGACATCTATTGAGAAAATTTGAGTTTTATTTTTCCCTGTTTTATCTTTTATTGTGAATTTGTGATATAAAGTTAATGTCACAAACATTTCTCTCAAAATCTATTCTAAATTTTCGAACTAGCCAACTACAACTAGCCGGAACTAGGCTTACTGGAAACGACTTTGGTTTCATTGGGTGACATCATTTATGAATTACAAATTTACAGCATGCGAGTAATAGGGCGGCATTATGAATTTATGGCCGATTAGTTAGTTCTCTAAATAATTACCACACAAATAATATGGTGTACGTGACACCGTGTGACCGTCACTACCATGCATCCATACAATGATACAAGCCTAAAATGTTAGCCGGCCCAGTAGTCAAACATACATGTCTACATTCGTTCCACTCTGTATTCCGTCTTTTTAAAAATCCTCCCTTTGCGACTTGCCGAAAACCGCCGCAGACAACAACTTAATTGTAAATGTCGTTGCGATTTTTATTTTCGTTGTTTGACTAAACCTCGAACTTAACGAATAATTGATGATGGAACCTACGAAACCAATGTTATTTGCAGTATAAAAGACCACTCAATGAGTACCGATACCGATGCGGTTTGCGGTACTGAACATCAGTATGGAACCGGTACCGAAAGTTGTGGTACCGTCGGTACTTTGACAACCCTGCTTCACAGCAGCGAAGAGGTTAAAGAGTTTCAGGCCAATTTTTACCAAACAACTTTTCCTTACTAAAATGACAGTCTCAGGTATTTATGTATGGTTTATATGCTACATTTGGTTTTCAACATGTTTTCAGTGCAACAAATTGAAAACTAATGTTGAATTAGATTTTGAATGTTGTTGTTGTAATTTGATGTCAGGAACCCTGCATAAATCTCCACAGGTAAAATGGGACAAGTAAAACTGCTTTAAATATGTAATAAAAAGTGAAATATAATTTATTTCTTCCAATCAGAATGAGGTCGACTGATTTGGAAATAGTCACCGCATCAGAACATCTACACACAATTCATGCAACAATGTCCAGAGTTCAAACTGATATTCCACGGGAAGTAGAACACATATCATAGTTTAAGTGAACACAAGGCCTTTACAGTGAGTACTTTTGAACACAATAATGTCTGTAAAACCATCGTAAGCAAGAACGTGGTGAAATAGATGGATTTTATTCTCACTTTAAATATTAAAGATGGTCTATCTCTTCCTATTACGAGATTCATATAGTTTCCTGGGTATAAAATAATAAATATGAACAAAGACCCCTGTCAATAAATGGTTGAATCAATTAATATTTATTTTATTTAGAATATTCTGGTATAATATAAATACAATCAATTTGTGATATTTTACGGCTTGCATTCGTTCGGAGCGTACCATGCAGGATAACTCAATCTAAAAATAGTAACAAAAAATGTCCCACTTGATTATCGCATTATATAAGAAAATATTGATATAAAATCAATATTAATTAAAAGAAGTGTTTCCGGACAAGTGTCTTCGACTCATATCTAATATTTTATACCCGGAAACAATATAAAACATGTTTAGGAAGAGATAGACCATCTTTAAAAATAATCCAATAATGAAATATTGTATGTTGTAGCCATTATTTTGTAAAGATTAGTGTTACAGCGACTGTCATTTTATCAACAAACAGTTTTATAAAAGTCCAACAAAATCATGAGCAAGTCTGATTACAGTGTGGTCATTTGTATGAGGTCCCCTGATGGTGAATTTGGTGACGCTATCCTGCAAATCGGGCTAGCATCACCAAATTCACTGCCTGGGGACCTCATTCTGCTTAACCAACACTTCCATATAAACAAAGATGAATAACTCTAGAATGGAAATCTGGGGAAAAAAATGATTGAACACTCCGTTGAATGCCCTCATGGTAGTGAACATCCAACCAAATTTCATTGAGATTCATCAACTGGTGGTGGAGGTATCTGCTCGCAGACAAAAAAACAACATTTCCAGATACACAAAGATGAATATCTCTATAACGAAAAATCTGGAAAAAATGATTGAACACTCAGTTGAATGCCCTGATAGTACTGAACATTCATACCAAATGCCATCAGATCCACACAACCAGTGTTTGAGATATCTGCCTGGATAGACAGATGGCGAAACGGACAGATAAATGTGGCTATACGGACAGATAAATGTCCGGATGGACAGATGTCCGGACAGATGAGGTCAATCCAGTATAATAACAGTAATGTTTACATAACAATGGTTTCAACATTAGGGCCCTGCGAATCGGGTGTTTTTATTTCGAATGGAATCTCGAATGGAATCAGGCAAACGATTTGAAAACGAATCGAATCTCGAATTGAATTGTTGTTACTGAACCAATCGAGTTCAAATTCTAAAGAACTTCGAAGAAAAACCTAAAATTGCCTGGCGAAAGCACGCCTCTATGCATTTTCTGTACCTAAGCAATCATTGAGTACAGATAAGAGCATACATGCATGAGAGAACCAATGTCGACATAAATACGGACAAGCGTACCACGTGAAGCCTGTTTCATTTCGCTACACTTGCTTGAACTGACAGACTTACCGGACAATGTTTACAAAAATACTCAGGACTTGAGACTCGCATTCACGCAAATCAAACAAAGATCTAATATCTGGCATAAATGTGTGTTATGGAATTCACATGGTTCCTGAACGACACGAGCACACAGCCTTGTATGGCAATTTTTTGTTCACTTATGTCATTCTTACAGATTGGGTCAATTAATTATAGATTAGTTGGCGATAACATTACATGTCCTGCCATCGGACATAACGCTACGTGTGTATGTTTAAGTTGTTTACTACGTTATTACAGTGAATTTTCTGGTAAGAGCATTGTGTTGGGTAGTAAGCACGGAAATGTACCTGTCACCAAAGATTCGACAAAGTCCGAATCATGGTAGCCGATTTCGAATCAAATCAAATCGAATCAGAAGAACTATTTCGAATCAAATCGATTCGCAGGGCACTATTCAACATGTAAATTCTCGTTATTTATGATGATAATAAGAACAAAGTTGGTCTATTTTTCTGCATTATTGTTGATGATAACAGTTTCACAGAGTTTTATGATTTTTAGCATGTACCCATATCCAAGGCCTTGAGTGCCTCTAAGTGAACACAGTGGATGAGTTTGGTCAAATAACTGTCACTGATCAATGTTTTCACCAAACTCCTCTTCTTCATTATGATGTTTGGTTTCCTCCAATCTTATGATGAGATTAAGAACAGTGACTATCAGCCAATTCAGGATCAGAATGTTTTAGAATAATTTTCACCTTCACCCGACAATCTAATCTTCTTTATCCGATCTGCTCCTCAGTGATCTGTAAGAGAAACATGTGTGTGAATGCTTCCAGACAACAATACAAATATAGGACAAATACAGTAATGCTCTAATTAATAGACTCCTTAACCACGGTAGAATTATGGGTAACTTTTCAGGATTTAGTCGGAAATATGGCTTGTTGCCATTCATCGGAAAGCTCTCGGGGAGAGCTTTCCGATGAATGGCAACAAGCCATATTTCCGACTAAATCCTGAAAAGTTACCCATAATTATACCGTGGTTAAGGAGTCAATTAATTAGAGCATTACTGTAAATAGAGGGTCTACGAGTCCCCAGTTTATAGCGGAATTTACAAAACGTGTCCAGTAAATTAGGTGTGGACCGAGCTTTTGGCGAGGTCCATACCTAATTTACTGGATGAGTTTTGTAAATTCTGCTATAAACTGGGGACGAGTTGTAGATCCTCTATTTATTGTTTAGTATAGTTTATAGCGGTATTTACAAAATGAGTTTAGTAAATTAGGTCTAGACCGAGTCTTTGATGAGGTCCAGACCTAATTTACTGGACAAGTTTTGTAAATTCCGCTATAAACTGGGTAATCCTTGCAGATTCTATTTATTACATGATCCAAAACCTCGATAAAACATACTTAAATCAATAATTGTGACATTGGCTTATATAAGACCTAGATGACATTTCAGGTAATTATGCATTCTTTGTCCACGTAAAGAAATAGTCCCAGATAAATAAAGACTCTTTGACTTATTTAATGGCGTAAATTTAATGAAACTCTTCATTCATTAGAGTTTGTTTGTTTGAAAAGAACAAACGACAACCTGACAGAAGTCAAAGGTCACGTTTGCGCAACAATACTACATTTTGATAAATCTGGCTTTATTTCCTGTTATGCAAGTTCGCAGCATATCACAATTTATAGAATGGGTTTATTCAGGGGCGCCGGAAGCATCCAAGGGCAGGGGGGGCAGAGCCTACAAAAAGGGCACTTTTCGGCAAAAAAGGGAATTTTCTCCGCAAACTCGGGAAAATAACCATAAATTCATTGTGGCAAAAATCCCTATTTTAATGGTATTTGTCGGTTTTTATGGCCGTTTTGTGATAAAATTGACAAAAAATTAATATTCCTTGTGAAATTGGTGGTATTTGGACCAAAAAAGTCACATTTTGCTATAAAAACATGAGATTAAACACACAAAAAGCATTTTCTGTCTCCAGAAAAAGGGCAAGTCCTGCCCCCGCTCGCCCCCCTTGGTCAAGGGCAGGGGGGTCAGCTGCCCCCTCTGCCCCCCTCTTCCGGCGCCCCTGGGTTTATTGAATGGAATAAGGGTAGGATCATGTAATAAATACATCAGGCACGTCCCTCATCACAAAAATAAGGCCATCATCACAAAAATAAGGCCATCATCACAAAAATAAGGCCATCATCAACAAATCTTATTTGAAGTTTATGCAGAATTTTCAAGTTATTCACAATATTAAAGATATTTAGATAGGTTTCTGCTGAAGACATGATTAAAGGTCAAGCCTTGAAATAGTGTATCTGTCATTTGCAGAATGAGGTCCCCAGAGGGTGAATTTAGTGATGCTACCCTGCATAGCGGGCTAGTATCACCAAATTCACCCTCTGGGAACCTCATTCTGTTGAGGTGTAAGCAGAATGAGGTCCCCAGAGGGTGAATTTGGTGATGCTAGCCCGCTATGCAGGGTAGCATCACTAAATTCACCCTCTGGGGACCTCATTCTGCAAATGACAGACACCCTATTTCAAGGCTTGTTAAAGGTACTCAATCCGATTCGATGGTCCCCATGTAATCAGATTCCAATAACAACAATATTTTTAGAAATGCCACTTTAGTTATCATAATCGATTAATTGCCCAAAAATAATGCTAACCACTGTCAACTATAGTATAAAATTGCCCGAAACGTGTTATTTATCAACATGTTGTTCGACAAAATTTCGCCTTATTATCAACAGAAAGCCTCTTGATTTTAGAGTTATCCATCTTCATCCGCAATTTGGTCTGAAATCATCGGCCCGTCGACTGTTTATTGGGCCACTGTTAATTCTGGATGGTGAAAAATAATAGATTTCAAAAATCAATATCTAATAACTCTGAGCTTTCATAGGTGGGTTCCCCCCGACTCGAATCAAATACTTTTTAACCCCGAATCCAATTAAATAGTATCGAGGGGCGCTTAATCGGATTATGCATCTTTAAAATGCATTGGAGGATAGATTTAAAACATTTTATGTAAATTGTAGGATTTTTACCTAAAATTACCCCATACATCCATTAATTTCTAGAATTCTTGGAGAAAAAAAGAATAGAGAAAAAAAACCTCCCTCCCTCAAGTCTATATATAAATTATAGAAGTTATCTCAGGTATATCTTCCAATAAAATAGTTTAAATAATGGTGAGAAGGAGGATGCAAAAGAAAAGACACTGCCATCCACTATTTACCACTTGCTTCATATTAATATTCATAAAAGAACAATTAAAATGGATATAGATTTTGAAAAAAACAGTGTTTTTAAACGGGAGCTTGCCAACTTTAAATCAGTTCATAGCATGATCTATTATTAGTCATTGAATATTCCTGGACAAAATTTCATTAATGATGTAAAATACTAAAATGAAAATGAGATGCAACCACGAGATAAATTATCATGTCTATGACCACAAAAATAAATTTGGACAACTTCCAGGCCTGAAAAATGGTGCCGAATATTTGCAGAAATACGTCCCCAGAGGGTGAATTTAGTGATACTACCCCACATAGTGGGCTTGCATCACTAAATGCACCTTCTGGGGACCTCATTCTGCTTAGGCCTCACCTTCTCTGGAAAGTATCTTTATCATAAAATTAATCTAAGTTTTTTAGTTTCTTTAGAAACTTCTTTAGAAAGAATCTTTTTATTTTTTAGTTTAGTTTCTCTATATCCCCAAATTGGCAGACAACACAACGCATAATTGAGGTGCCCAATGGGTGTACATCACAATCTTCACCATCTGGGAACTTAAATCTGTGTCTAGATCTCCCATAGCAGATGAGACCATACAGAATGAGGTCCCCCAGATGATGAAATTGGTGATGTTAGCCTGCTGTGCAGTGTAGTATCACTAAATTCACCCTCTGGGGACCTCATTCTGCACATGTCCAGCACCATATTTTGAGAGGCCTGACAACTTCCCATATCATTCAGGCACTTCAGTGTCTATCCCGGGTCAGATGAATAAAAAACATTTGGTTGATTCTTGTTTAATATATAGACTTCTTTCTCAAAATGTCAGATGCAATCGAATGAAGTTGTCATTATCTGCAATGAATCTCATCTTTGAACTTACCTCGGAGAAGAAATTGGGCTGGATTTCTGGGAACCTTTTGATCTGCTAGTCGCCGTTACTTGTGTCGGTTGCTTGCCGCGCCGAGCCACGGGTGACTTGCCACTGGTAGCTACAGGAGACTTGCCACGTGTAGCCACCGGAGATTTACCACGTGTAGCTAAGGGAGAATTTCCACGCCCAGCGACGGGTGACTTGCCACGCCCAGCGACGGGTGACTTGCCACGCCCAGCGACGGGTGACTTGCCACGCACAGCGATGGGTGACTTGCCACGTGTTGCTACAGGAGACTTGCCACGTGTTGCTACAGGAGACTTGCCACGTGTTGCTACAGGAGACTTGCCACAGGCAGCTACAGGAGACTTGCCACGTGTAGGTGAGGGAGAATTTCCACGCCCAGCAACAGGTGACTTGCCACGCCCAGCTATGGGTGACTTCCCACGAGTAGCTACAGGAGATTTGCCACGTGTAGCTGAGGGAGAATTTCCACATGTTGCTACGGGAGACTTGCTAGATGTAGAAGATTGTGATGACTGTTTGCCACGGCTAGCCACAGGAGACTTGCCACGTGTTGCTGAGGGAGAATTTCCACGTGTTGCTACGGGAGACTTGCTAGATGTAGAAGATTGCGATAACTGTTTGCCACGACTAGCCACAGGAGACTTGCCCTGTCTCGGAGAACCCCTTGCATGTTTATCCACAGTTTTAACCGCTGCCGTTCTTATAGCCGGTTTCTTAGAGTCTGTTTCTTTCTGCTGTCGAGTTGCCCTTGGCGTAACATCCTTAGCACTAGATCCCAAAGTTTTCTGCGTTCTTGTAGGAGTGCGGGGAGAACGACCCGACTGTAAATCAGATTTAACTTGTTCTGTCTTCTTTATCAATGCAACGTTAGGAGCAGGACTTAAGTTTTGAGATTTGGTCAGTCGCGGCGACTTAAGGCCAGCGACCTTGGGAGTTGTACTTTTCTGATCTCCAGCACCAGTTCCCTGAGACCGAAGCCCTCCTTGATGTCTTGTTGATCTCTGAGAAGGCTCGATCGGTGCAACTTTCTTATCTTTACTTGGAGTTGCGCGGGGTGATATTGCTCTGCCCTTAGGTGTTGCAGGTAACTTTCTGGGATTTTTTCTCGGACTCGGAGAATCTTCAGACAAACTCTGAGAACTACTACTTATGTCAAAAAGATCGGTATCCGATGATTCTTTTTGCGATTGAGAACTCGTCGCAAATTGTGACTCACTATCTGATGACATTGTAGCTTCTCTTTGTCTTGTTGACCTCATTGTCTCCTTGACGATGACGTCCTTTTTAACAGGTTTTTCAGTTTTCTGATGCCTTGGAACTCCTCGAGATTGACTGCTTTGTGACTCAGACTTCGCCGCTGTAACTTTTTCAGTCTTCTTCGGAGCCTCTTTTTCAGTCTTCTTCGGAGCCTCTTTATCAGTCTTCTTCGGAGCCTCTTTTTGAGGAGAGTCTACCTTCTGAGACCTGGTTGCTCTTTGACGTGTTTTATTTGACGCAACCTCCTCTGTCTTTTTTGGAGTAGCACGTGATGATTTTGCTTCTCCTTTGGGTGCTATTGGTGACTTTCTTGGATTTTTCCTGGGACTAGGACTTGAATTTGGGCTCTGTAATGGCGAACTTGATAAGATCTTTGAATCACTGTCTGACAATAATGCAGCCTCTCTCAGCCTAGTCGGCCTCTTCATAACATTTTCTTTAGCTGTAGATTTCTTTTCTTTGACCACTCCCCGAGGTGATTGACTACTTTCTGAAGCTGATTTTTTTGCTTCGATTTTCTCGGTCTTCTTTTTTGGTGAATCCTTGGGTGGAGGACTCAAATTCTGAGCCCTGGATGCTCGCGGTGATCGCTGGACATCAGCCTTCGTAGAAGCGCTCTTCTGGTCTCCAGCCCCAGTTCGATGTGGCCTTTGACTGCCTAGTTGTCGTGTTGATTTCTGAGGAGAGTCACTTGTCGAAACTTTCTTTTCTTTGAGTGGAGTAGCACGAGGTGATTTTTCATTAATTTTTGGCGTAACTGGTGATTTTTCCTTGATTTTCGGAGTAACGGATGATTTTTCCTTAGTTTTTGGCGTAACTGGTGATTTTTCCTTGCTTTTCGGTGTAACAGGAGATTTTCGTCTGTGTTTTCTTGGGCTCGGTGCGTCAGAGAGACTTTGAGAGCTACCACTCAATTCCATGCCATCAGACTCTTTTTGGGACTGAGATTTAGGCGAACTCTTTAAATCAGATTCTGCTTTCTTTCCTTTCGTTTTGCGCTTCAAATTCATCCCTGTTGCCTTGCTCTGGACATTTTCACCTGCTTGTTCTTCATCTGACAGCATATTAGAATCAGTTTCCGCTACATGGACATCACCAGAAGGCTTTCGATTCTGACGACCTGTTCTTTTTGATGACCCCGGTGATTTTTCTGTTTTTTCTTTCGACTGCAACTCCTTCCTACTTGAAGCAGTGTCAGACTTCTCATGGGCTGCTGCCCGCGGTGACCTCTGTGATCGTGTTGGGCGAGCAATGTCTTCCTTCTCTTTATCTGAATCACTGACAAATAAAAATTATATAAGATATTAATTCTGCACAACTTATATCTTTAAAACCCTTTCATGACAGGAGCTGCGCTGGTGCATCATTAAAGATCCTGTGTCAGTGCATTCTCTTACACCTGCGAGTCTCCCATAGGTAGCCTTGCATATAGAAGAAAATGCACTGGCTTACAAGGTCAAGGCAAATATTGTTAGACCAATGCATTCTCTTATATATGCAAGGCTCCCTATATAAGATAATGCATTGGCACAGGATTTTTCATTCAGTCATAAAAGTATCTATTCTTCATTTCTAGGGATGTTGAAATCACCTAAGCAGAAGACTGGCAGAGAAACAACTTTGATTTCATTGGTGGCTAGTTGCTAATTTATGGCCTAAATAGCCCTACAAATGAATCAATTAACTACATATCAGAGAGTATATACCTATCAAGGTTTATATTATCACTTTTAGTCTTGAAAAACTGACATGAACATACAATGTGTTTTAGAACTAGTTACTATATCTAAGCCAAATAAATAATATATTGTATTCACAGGCACCGACCGCACGACACAAAGAAGGCCTCATTTGCTAATTTATCCAGAATTTCCAAACTCAATATCGAATTTATCCACAATTTAGATATGTTTCTGTTGACGATATACTGTTGAAAAGGCATTAGAGAATAGATCTTGCAGATTGCTTGAAAAATTGTTGTACTTTATACCATAAAATTAAACAAAATCCAATCATTTTTTGAAATAATAAAAGTAAAATGCCTCCCTCATTCAATTTTCCATACATAAATGCATGAGAACAGTGGTATTTATTTTCAACAGCCTAATTTTATACTACAGTAATGCCCTAAATAATTTACTCCTTAACTACAGCAGAATTATGGGTAATTTTTCAGGATTTAGTCGGAAATATGGCTTGTTGCCATTCATCAGAAAGCTCTCAGTGAGAGCTTTCCGATGAATGGCAACAAGCCATATTTCCGACTAAATCCTGAAAAGTTACCCATAATTCTTCTGTGGTTAAGGAGTCGATTATTAAGGCATTACTTTACTTACTTGGACTTTTCAGGTTCAGTTTGTGATGCTTTCCTGCTAGGTTTGTCTTTTTCTGCAACAGAAAGATGTTTATAAATCAAATAAAGAACGAAACTACAGGATTGCTTTTTTTACCTTGTTTCGACTAAAACTGAGAATATGTGGAAATTTTGTCACCTATACACAGGCCTGACTATATATATATAGAGGTGGCTTTCCTATCAAAGTTTTATCCCTGACCGTGACATTTAATCTTCAAATGATAATCTATTTTCGAATTCGTTCAGGATCTGACAGGGTGATGCATCACTGTGGGACATTGAATCAACAGTAGTTATTCACAAGTTATTAAATTGCACATCTTTAATTTAACTGTACAATCTTGAAATCATTTTTATATTTTATCATTATCGCTTATTAAAATGTGCTGAATACAAAGCGGGCTGTGTGTTGGATGGTAATGGGTGACCCATCGTATATTCGTCTATGTGACTCCCATTTGCTTGAGAATGTAATCTGTCGAGGAACAACAATGTGACCGTGTCCGTACGGGTGTTCCAATGCCGGTGTTCACAAGGAAACTATTTGTGTCATCCATTCAAGATGATCTTATCATATGTACAATCTACTTCATAGGTTTCTCTTGTGGTTTCCTGACATTTGAATGCCAAATTTCATTGGTTTTCTATGGAAGTCCACAATGCAATTTTTTGCATCCGCGATAAATTCTTAAACGCGGTCTCAGAAACAAATATTTAATTTTGGATGGCCTTACTACACAATTAGCGATGTTTGTTGACAAATCACTGTAACAGTTTTTTTTTTACATAACAGTGGTTTCAACACACAATATTTTTGTCCCCCGAAAAAAATATATAATGGGGACTATTAAAATAGCCAGTGTCTGTGCATGCGTCTGTCCGGAAATGGTTTCCTGATGATAACTTTAGTTTCGGTTATTAGATCAAAAGCAAATTTCATAGGTGAGTTTATCAGACCAAAATACAGGTCAAGTTCGAATATGGGTGTGCTCCGCCCATTTTTGCGAGAGTTATGACCCTTTTTTTTACTTAGAATCTTGTAATTCTCTGGTTTCCGGATGATAACTTCAGTTTGTGTGATCATGTCTGAACCAAATTTGGTATGTGACTTTATCAGCCCAATATACAGGTCAAGTTCGAATATGGGTTTGCTCCGCCCATTTTTGCGAGAGTTATGGCCCTTTTTCGACTTAGAATCCTGTCAATTTCTGGTTTCCGGATGATAACTTTTTATTTTATTAGAGAACTATCAATAATGAATATATTATAACAAAGTTTATCTATTTCTCAATGTTCTTCCTCGTGGTAATTTTTGTACAGACTTTTGTTTGTTGTAAATTTACCCACTTTAATGTGAAAATAAATTTGACTGACTTACCATGATCATGTTCTAACACCTCAGACTTACCATGATCATGTTCTAACACCTCAGACTTACCATGATCATGTTCTAACACCTCAGCACTATCCTCTTGGCTTGATGACTTTCGGTCATTTAATTTGGACGTGACTGTATCTCCCTCATCTGCAGATGTAACCTGGGATTCTGTTCCTGATCCTTCAACAGATGATGCTGGCTGGATATCGTCACCATGACTTGAAGACTGTTCACTGATTAACGACTCCTGTGATCCTTCTTTTCTTGGTGTTATCTTCGCGAAACTGCGTTTACGAGACATTGGACTTCTGATGCGGCCTGGAGGTGAAAACGGCTCAATTTTCGGACTGCGTGGTGAAGTAAATTCTTGTATGTCGTCAAGCAAATCTTTTCTTGGTGTTGGAGAATTTACATCCAAGCCCTCGCATAATGTCCCTTCGAATATTTCACTATTGTCCTGTATCGACACAGTGGTACTAAGCAGCCGCCTCATCGCCCGTTTAGGAGTGTCGCCGCGTTTATGTTCTGTTGCTTCAGGTATCCCCTCAGCTGTTATTTCTGGCGGATCAGCATTTTCAACGACCTCCTCTACTTCACAGCTCTCGTTTAACGAACCTAAATTTTCTTCGATTCGTGTCACAAATCTCAGGAATGATTTCTTTAGCGTTTTGTCTTTGATTATCTGTAATGACAATAAAGATATATGTGGCAAGATGTACAAAGCTTGTGTATTATACTCACGCATGTATCCACGGAATATACTCAATCAATGCATACACAAAATATTGTTTGTGTATTGTGCCATTGTCCATATATCCACGGCTGACCATTATTATTGTCTTGTTATGGTGGGATTATTTGGATAGGATGACCATTTTCTAACCTTGGTTCAAGCCTGATTATAGTGTGCCAGTCATTTGCAGAATGAGGTCCCCAGAGGGTGAATTTAGTGACCCTATCCGGCACAGTGGGCTAACATCACTAAATTCACCCTGCGGGAACCTCACTCTGCATGGCCTCACCTGCTATGGGAGACAGACTCAGATTGAAGTTCCCAAATGGTGAATATTGTGATGTACACCCATTGGGAACCTCAGTTATGCAATGTGTCGTCTGCCAATTTGGGGATATAGAGAAACTAAACTAAAAAAGAAATAGAATCTATGTGAAGAAGTTTTTATAGAAATATGATAGTAAAGAAACTTTCCAGAGAAGATGAGGCCTAAGCAGAATGAGGTCCCCAGAGGGCGAATTTAGTGATGCTAGCCCGCTATGCGGGATAGCATCACTAAATTCACCCTCTGGGGACCTCATTCTGCAAATGACAGGCACACAAAACTCAGGCTAACCTTGTTTGTCAGAATGACATTGATAGTATGAGAGTTATATTGCCGAGTCAATGTAGCTGTTGGGTCACATATCACGAAAATTGGTCAATTGCGAAAATAGACATGCTTTTCATTGGATATTGCATATTATTTTTCAATTTCGGCATTTTGATTTCTGGTATAGTTACATAAACCTTATAAACAATCAATGAAAACAAGCCTTGAAATAGGGTGTCTGTCATTTGCAGAATGAGGTCCCCAGAGGGTGAATTTAGTGATGCTACCCCGCATAGCAGACTAGCATCACCAAATTCACCCTCTGGGAACCTCATTCTGCTGAGGTGTAAGCAGAATGAGGTTCCCAGAGGGTGAATTTGGTGATGCTAGCCCGCTATGCGGGGTAGCATCACTAAATTCACCTCTGGGGACCTCATTCTGCAAATGACAGACACCCTATTTAAAGGCTTGAATGAAAACGACCCTGCATACTAATCACTCGGCCATGGCATGCAGGCATATAAGGCGATGATTGTGAAAATCAACTGATATGGATGACCGACCGACCGCCCAAAAACATGAGATGAATATACACTGACACTGTCTTGTCGTTACAAAAAGTTTTGTGTGTGTATGTTTCCCCTGAATCTGTATATGTAAGCTTCGTCTATCTCACCGCTGGCCTTTTATATTGTAGAAAATCCTGGTGTGCAAAACAATGCCATCCTCAATTTATGTAGGAATGAAATCACACTCCAGAATAACAAATACCTAAAAAAAACATTAACAAGAGATCACACCACAGGTACTGACATAACTCCACAGTGCCAAATTTAAACATGTGCAGGACAGAGCCAAATTTAAAATATACAATGGAGAAAAACTCTAAAGTAATGATTTTCACCAACACTTTATTGAAATCCCTTGTAATGGTTAACATTCTAAATTTCCTTGAGGTCCTACAACCCATGGCTGGAATACTCAGACGGACGGACTAAAAAAATAATTGGGCCGTTGAACCTCTATACGAAATTTCTTTCAGATCCATGTTAGACCAAATAAATAACAATTTTGTGTTCAAATAAAAACCTCCCCAAGTCATTGAAATGTTCTTTTAAAAAGCCTAGACAAAAACAATTTATTCCTCATTATTTCCTTTTAGAAATATTGGATATGAACAACGAAAATGATTTTTTTTTTGGTTTCTGGAATATGTTTTTGAAGATTTTGAGAAAAAAATAAAAATATTAGCCTCCCTCCTTCATCTAAAAGTTGAGATCTAATTGCCTGAGAAGTGAGGTATTAATTTTAATGGTCTTATATAGTAATGCCCTAATTAATCGACTCCCTAACCACAGCAGAATTATGGGTAACTTTTCAGGATTTAGTCGGAAATATGGCTTGTTGCCATTCATCGGAAAGCTCTCGGGGAGAGCTATCTGATGAATGGCAAAAAGCCATATTTCCGACTAAATCCTGAAAAGTTACCCATAATTCTGCTGTGTTTAGGGAGTCGATTAATTAGGGCATTACTTATACCAATGGGTAGTTACCTTAAATATCTGAGCACATAGGTGGTTTAGGTCTTTGAGTATCGTGATGTTATCTCGGCTGATATCGAGAAGATTGAGAATTCGCACCCAGAATGAATGGTTGCACGAGTTTGGTCGACACAACATCTCGTTGCACACTTTCATCGCAACATCATCGTGTCCTGTGTTTTCCTGAAATAAGTTAATTATAAGCTCTCAATTCAAGGAATACTCAAATATGACTGGTTAAATTTTTGTCAGCCAGGTTGATCAATATTATATACCTCATTGAAACACCCTATGTTAAATTCCCATTTAATAGGCACCATGGAATATTTTCCAATGTTGGCATGAGAGTCGTAATTACTGGTGTTAACTACATGTTGATTTTGGAGAGAATGTTTGTGATGAGAGAGATAGAGTTACTGCTCTTGGATAGCATTTGGTTATTGGAGAGACTTTGTGATTGAGAGAGATAGAGTTATGAACAGGAACAATATAATGATGGACAGCAAAAGATTCGGGGGAGGGGCGGTGAAGAATACCAGTTTATAAGGTAAGCTTTGCTACCAATGTTTTCAACCGGGCGATATTTACAGTAATATTCACCACTCAGACTGAAGATTACAACCGGGCGATATTTACAGTAATATTCACCACTCAGACTGAAGATTACAGAAATGTGCAAACTATGCTCTTATGCAGCAGAAATTAAGTAATATTTTGTGCCAAATTTAGATCATGCCATGAACCTCTGCTTTGGCTAACGCCCGTAGAGATCATATTCCACCAGTACAAAACCTGGGAACTTTTTGATGTTCTGACCCGTTCTGACTGGGAACATTATAACATTGAACAAATAAGGCAGGGAATATACTTCTTTGTTAATAGTTGTTCCTCTCTAATCTACTTCACATTAGGGGGTGTTCCAAGCTCGTGATTGCATGCTTTTCTGTGCCTTTTGTGAGCCAATATCGCTATAAACATTGAATTAATTTACCAGTAGAAATTACTTACTTGAAGCTCTCAAAGCAAAATCGTTCACAAAGTCACTTAAATCATGCAATTTCGAGCTTGGACCTTCACCTACAGTGAAATACATTATTAAGGAACAGGTAGTAACGAAGAAGAAATATATTCCCTGTGTTATTTTTTTCAACTTTATAAGGTTCCCTGCCAAAACTTCAAAAAGTTCCAAGGTTTTGTACTGATGGAATATGATTCGTGACATGATCTATGCCAAATTATGACCAATATGCAATATAGTGTTTGTAGAGGATAGAAAATTATATCCTGCAACTGGACGCATACAGTTATTGAATAAAATAAAAATAATTGTGACCTGGCGTGAGGTGTTATTGTTTTTAATATATTATAGATTAGGCTAAACAAAGTTAATTATGTGTTTCTTGGACACTTTTTTCAAAATGGGCATGGAATTATATTTAGACGGCAGACAGACTAACAGATAATACAATTCAGAAGTATTCCTATTTATTGGTGGGAATAGTTCAGACAATAAGTTATGGCTGTTTATTGAACTTATTTATCTGAACATTACCTGAAAAGGGTTAAATAGCAAGGTAGAATATATCAAATTGTAATTCAATTGAGTATTTGTCACTAAAAACAAGCATTCTGATTGGCCGAGAGCGGCTAACTTTAGTTTTCAATTCACCGACATCGGCCGCTTCAGCGTGCATCAAATCTGAATGTAGCATGGTAAAATTTCATCGGCACAGAACGGAGTAGCGAAACGAGCACACCCGCACGTTGTCTATAGACACCGTTCATCGGCCGCTTCAGCGTGCATCAAATCTGAATGTAGCACGGTAAAATTTCATCGGCACAGAATGGAGTAGCGAAATGAGCCAACCCACCTGGGCACAAGAAAGTGTTACGGAGCAGTGTTACGAGTAACGCAATGAACAAACCCAACAATTTGTGCATGTTGACAACGGCAAAATAAAAGTCTCGATTCGTGTCATGAAAATAACTAAATGATACTTTTTATACAGCTTTTTTGCAAAATCCTTGTTGGATTGAATTACAATGGAGATAAAGATAAACGTACCCTGTTTCGTTGTACATTCTGGGATTCTGGTATCACGGTTTGGGCAGTTGAGAATTAGAGGTGGATAAAAATCCTCCATTTAGACTCTCCAGGTATGCCTCTGGTGTTATAATTGAATATTTATTCAACTTCATTGTTTCATAAAAATAATGATAGCAAACACCAGTTTATAGTTAGAATAGGTTAACCCTTTCTATACTAAATACTCATTGATGAGTAGTTATTTATCCCTTAGAAAATGTTCAGATAATAAGTTCAACAAATGACCATAATAGTAAGCCGTTTGTTGAACTTATTATCTGAACATTTCCCTCCAAAAAATGAGACTCTTTCTGCACTTTTATTTTCTGTTGATTGCTTATTTTTTCCTGAATAGTATAGAAAGGGTTCAAAGGATCCACATAAAATGGTTCAAGTTATTTTATATTACACTACCTTCATTTTTTCTGAAACCTCATGATTTTCCACGAGCCGTTTAGAGTTCGTCAGCTGAATAAGGAAATCGGCTACACTGTTTGCATTTATTTCTGATATCGGACTCGAGCTGGGTGCGTCCAGAATAGTTCGGAGTATGGGCAGGAATGCATCACCAACCAGTTCTTGGTTTGCTCTGTGGGAAGAAATTAGATAATGTCTTCAGATTACCACTTCTGGAAGAACCATAACCCTTCGGTGGGTTGGTATCCCATATACAAAGTCAGCCCTGTGGGTAAATATATTTGTAAATATACTGAGTATTTTTTTAAGAACAGTAGTACACATGGTAATTAAAGGTATTCAATCTGATCAGACGGTCCCCATATCATCAAGACACAACAACAACAACATTTCTTCAAAATTCGCTTTAGTTATCAGAATCGACTGCAACAAAATAATGCTAACCACTGTCAACTATGGTATCCCAAAATTTGTTATTTATCAACATTTTGTTCAACGAAATATGGCCGTATTATCAGGTATTATCACTTAAGTATCACAAATTTTTGCCATATTACCACTTGATTTTAGAGTTATCCATCTTCATCCGCAATTTTGTCCATTTCATGACATTTTTCTGGGCCACAAATAATTGCACATCTCGAAAAATAACAAACTTCAAAAATTGATATCTAATCACTCTTTGATGGGTGGGTTCCCTGATTCGAATCAAATATTTTTTACCCACAAAGACAAATAAATAGTAATTTAGGAGCGATAATTTGGATAATGCATCTTTAAACTATTCTTGATATTCGATCGAGTGGTCCCATAGGTGCAAATTAAACAGTTTCTTGTGTTTGTGGGGATTAATACACAATGCAGCATTATTTAAATGGATGTGACCATTTTGGTCATTTTATAATGACGTCTTTAAAATGTGTGTACACATAACTTCACACATCAACACTAATACTTTCCAATTGATATTTGTTGTATTTTGACAATTGAAAGCAATATAGCGTAATATTTAAACCCCTGGGCACAGTCTACACATATCTAGAGATTTTGGAACATTATAAGTGCACAAATATTGCACTATCATAAAACTATTGAAAAACGACATAACTGTCGTTCCACACACCAATCATATGACAACATAATTGTTTTTTTACCCTCCAAATTGACCTAGGCAAAACTTATTTTACATAGGCGATTTCGCAACTATATTACCATTTCAAATCAATAATAAACTAACAACCAAGGAAAGTTATGTTAGTATGATAATAACTATCAAAAAACAATCATAGACCATACTGTATGTATGCTTAAATATAATTCACCCAAATTACAGTCATCTAAATCTCAGTTAATTTGGGGAACATTGTTTCCAGGCCACTACTCAACATATATGTACAACTCCCCAACCATATCCCAAACAGTGTACTTATAGTTAATTCCCCAGTGCGATGAATGCTATTGTAAGACAATATATATGAAGAAGAGTGAGAGGCAGTATTTCTGATTGACACAAGATGGACAAACCATTCAGAAAGTACATTAATTTTTTTTCAAACAAGCATAAAAATTCATCTCCCAGAAACAGTGTAAAACACATTCAAAAGAAATTATGCTACCCAAAAAAACAAGGAAGAAATCCTGATTTGCAAATAAGTTTCAAGTAAGTTGCTACTGATGTCAATATTCAGACGAGGTGGAATGCCCAGATGGACAAACCATTCAGAAATTACAATAATTTTTTTCTTCATACAAGCATAAAAATTCGTTTCTAGAAAACAGTGTAAAAACACATTCAAATAAATTATGCCACCCAAAAATTGAGGACAAAATCCTGATTTGCAAATAAGTTTCAAGTTGCTACTGATGTCAATATTTCTTATGAGAGCTTTCTTTTTCAGAACTATATAATAAATTTTTCTCAACAGTTTTATATTTTTGAATGAGAAAAATCCATACCTTGATGCGAAAGCAAATATTGGGAAGAAAATTCCAAGGCAAGCACGCAGTCTGTTGTCGTCTTTAGTCAGAGGGTTATACCAAGTCAGAATGAGATGCGTCAATATTTTGACGGAGATAACTCTCCGTGATAGAAGAAGCTTAGCAAAGCCTTCGACAGCAACGGTCCTAGCACCAGAGTTCTGCAACAGAAAAATACACAACCAAGGCTCAAAATAATTAGCCGGTCACGGTCATTTTGCAATGAAAAATAGCTTATGTCGGAGCACTTCTGTATCTGTCGGACATTTTGTCCAATGCAAATTTTTTAACAATCTGTATCTGTTTGGGTATGTCCAAGTAGCCACTACTGGCCAAATAGAACATTGAAAGTAAAAAATATTTCTTTTTTAATTTCAGATCAATTCAGAGTGAATATAATTATGTCATTTGTGAATTCCATGTGTATTTATTAATCGACAAAGTTTTTGAACTTTTGAAATAAAAAATAATATGGCTTTTTCCCAGGTGGCGATTGGACGCTCACTAAAATCTGCGAATCATTAACAAATAATAAGTCCATTGGAAATTTAAATACTCTCTCATACAGTACATCTGAAAATTTGACAGGAACCACTTTCAAATGACAAACACCATCCATTTGGTGCCTGTCATTTTGACAGGCAGTAAACAAAATTTTATTTTGAGCCTTGTACACAACATTATAACCTGAATTTTCTTCAGGTTACAGCTGGAAATCATGGGATAAAAGGCCATTAACCCTCTCATGACGGGAGCTGCGCTGGTACAGCATTAAAGATCATGTGCCAGTGCATTCTCTTATATACACAAGTTTACCATAGGGAGCCTCGCATAGATAAGAGAATGCACAGACTTACAAGGTCAAGGTAAATATTGTTAGGCCTATCTATTCTCTTATATATGCGAGGCTCCCTATGGGAGACTCGCATATATAAGAGAATGCATTGGCACAGGATTTTCATTCAGTCATAAATATTTTTATCACAACTGTATACATGTAAAAGTTAAAATATTCCCAACGTTTTCAGAAGAAATATTGAAAATCTTTACACAGATAATCAACATTTTACCAATGCATTCATTCATTTAATCATGATATTTTGATAACCCTACATTGCAATAAAGATGATGTACACTTAAAGATTGCGTTGTCTGTTCTTTTGACAACATCCACAACAATTTGGTTAAATTTTCCATAAAATAATTGCAGCTTCTGACTTTTGCATCAGCTAAAAATGGCCTACGATATTTATTTTTGACTTGGGGTTTGCCTCGGCTCAGCTGATTGGCAAAGCTGTTTAACCCCTTGTTTTACTAAATGGATTCTCCCACTCAGTTATAAAACTATACATTGGAATGATCTATTATTCAACTGGAGGGGAGTTAGGAAAAATAAGCAGACGACTCATGGACTGATAATAAAAGTGCACAAGGAGTCCTATTATAAGTTCAACAAACAACCTATGGTCGTTTATTGTACTTATTATCTGAACATTTCCTATGGGATAACTACTGATCAATGAGAATTTAGTGTAGAATGGGTTAACATAACTATTATTTAACCTTAATTCTTACCTCACTGTCTAAATATTTTACAATAATTGTGATTAACTTAGTAGCAGCTTCTGAACTTAAGTTCTTTAGATCTGACTCCTCTGTCAATGTTGATTCTCCGTCATCCTCCGTCGATAATGCATCTGTAAGAGGTGTAGACGTGCTTCCCTCTTCAGTATCTCCACTGGCACTTGTAGTTTTATCTGGATCATCAGGGTTTGTCGTTTTTGTCTTGTCATCAAAATTGACAATGTTCAAACCATGGAAATGCAGAAGATCAAATATAACCTTCAGTGCAGCGATTCTCACAAAGTCCACATCAACTTGCAAAACCTGAAAAAATATAACAATTGATCAACAATGATACATTAACCCTTTCAAGACGGGAGCCTCGCATATATAGGAGAATACACTGGCTTCCAAGACGGGAGCCTCGCATATATAGGAGAATGCACTGGCTTAAAAGACGGGAGCCTCGCATATATAGGAGAATGCACTGGCTTACACGATCAAGGTCAATTTTATGGCTAAATATATACGAGGCTCCCAATGGGAGATTCGCATATATAGGAGAATGCACTGGCTTACACGATCAAGGTCAATTTTTATGGCTAAATATATACGAGGCTCCCAATGGGAGATTCGCATATATAGGAGAATGCACTGGCTTACAAGATCAAGGTCAATTTTTATGGCTAAATATATACGAGGCTCCCAATGGGAGATTCGCATATATAGGAGAATACACTGGCTTACAAGATCAAGGTAAATTTTTATGGCTAAATATATACGAGGCTCCCAATGGGAGATTCGCATATATAGGAGAATGCATTGGCTTACAAGACGGGAGCCTCGCATATATAGGAGAATGCACTGGCTTACAAGACGGGAGCCTCGCATATATAGGAGAATGCACTGGCTTAAAAGACGGGAGCCTCGCATATATAGGAGAATGCACTGGCTTAAAAGACGGGAGCCTCGCATATATAGGAGAATGCACTGGCTTACACGATCAAGGTCAATTTTATGGCTAAATATATACGAGGCTCCCAATGGGAGATTCGCATATATAGGAGAATGCACTGGCTTACACGATCAAGGTCAATTTTTATGGCTAAATATATACGAGGCTCCCAATGGGAGATTCGCATATATAGGAGAATGCACTGGCATACACGATCAAGGTCAATTTTTATGGCTAAATATATACGAGGCTCCCAATGGGAGATTCGCATATATAGGAGAATGCACTGGCTTACACGATCAAGGTCAATTTTTATGGCTAAATATATACGAGGCTCCCAATGGGAGATTCGCATATATAGGAGAATGCACTGGCTTACAAGATCAAGGTCAATTTTTATGGCTAAATATATACGAGGCTCCCAATGGGAGATTCGCATATATAGGAGAATACACTGGCTTACAAGATCAAGGTAAATTTTTATGGCTAAATATATACGAGGCTCCCAATGGGAGATTCGCATATATAGGAGAATGCATTGGCTTACAAGATCAAGGTCAATTTTTATGGCTAAATATATACGAGGCTCCCAATGGGAGATTCGCATATATAGGAGAATGCACTGGCTTACATGATCAAGGTAAATGTTTTAGGCCAAATATATGCGAGGCTCCCAATGGGAGATTCGCATATATAAGAGAATGCATTTGCTTACAAGATCAAGCGAAATGTTTTAGGCCAAATATATGCGAGGCTCCCAATGGGAGATTCGCATATATAAGAGAATGCATTGGCTTACAAGATCAAGGTCAATGTTTTAGGCCAAATATATGCGAGGCTCCCAATGGGAGATTCGCATATATAAGAGAATGCATTGGCTTACAAGATCAAGGTCAATGTTTTAGGCCAAATATATGCGAGGCTCCCAATGGGAGATTCGCATATATAGGAGAATGCATTGGCTTACAAGATCAAGGTCAATGTTTTAGGCCAAATATATGCGAGGCTCCCAATGGGAGATTCGCATATATAAGAGAATGCATTGGCTTACAAGATCAAGGTCAATGTTTTAGGCCAAATATATGCGAGGCTCCCAATGGGAGATTCGCATATATAAGAGAATGCATTGGCTTACAAGATCAAGGTCAATGTTTTATGCCAAATATATGCGAGGCTCCCAATGGGAGATTCACATATATAAGAGAATGCATTGGCTTACAAGATCAAGGTCAATGTTTTAGGCCAAATATATGCGAGGCTCCCAATGGGAGATTCGCATATATAAGAGAATGCATTGGCTTACAAGATCAAGGTCAATGTTTTAGGCCAAATATATGCGAGGCTCCCAATGGGAGATTCGCATATATAAGAGAATGCATTGGCTTACAAGATCAAGGTCAATGTTTTAGGCCAAATATATGCGAGGTAGAATTTGAAGCCATTAAAGATGGTCTATCTCTTTCCAGAAAGTTTTATGTAGATTCCAAGTATACACCTGTCAGTAAGCCCGGGGGGCTCATATTTTTGCTCAAAAAGTTGGTACTGGGCTTACTCACGAGGACCCCACTGTGCAAAAATTCAGTTAGCCTTCAGGTGCCGACCTAGCATCATGTTTTATACCAATACCATATTTTTGTATTGAATAAAGATAATAATGTGTTTTATTTATTTATATTATTAAGAAGACAAAATCACATGATAATAACCAAAAACAGTGATAGACAGATCTATACATTTCAAATCAATTTGAATTAGGTTGTAAATTTTGGGATTAATTTGTAAACACAATAGGGTTGTATGATGAGTTCACAAGTTAATCTAGTTACACTAACACAACAGTGTGATGCAGGTCAATCTTCTGCGTTATCAAAGGATCCTACAAAAACACCCAAGTTATTACTCCACATCCAATTGGATTTACTCTGATGGAGGTGTGAACAATAAGTGTCACACCCTTTGATTTTATTGATTTGATACCTCTTTGATTGATCCAACAACTAAGAATAGAATAAAATGTGTATAATTCACAACAATATTAACACAAGTGTATACTATTTTACATCTTTATTATTTAAGAAAAACAACTGGAAAAATAATAAAAGATGTGCTTGAGTATCTTCTCCTATTCTACAGGATAGAAAGACATGATTGAACATGTATTCAACTTCCAAATACTCAGGAGAGGACTTTAAAAAAGCATTTTGCTTGTTGTCCAATCCTCTTCATAAATCTCTATGTATCCACATGTATATTGTGTCTGTGTTATATGTTTGATTTTTTCAAATAAAATATTGTTTACACCAAATACTCAGAAATGGGGGTGGGCTTATCTACGAGGACCACCCCATGTTTTGTTAGGGTAAAAAACCCAAACTGGGCTTATCTTCGAGGATGGGCTTACTGACGGGTGTATACAGTAATATAAATGGATTGAGGACTTCTGTCCGGAAAAGCTTCTATGAATTAATATCAATGTTATTTAGAATTTCTTGACATTTATAGGACATTATCAGGTTTTATGGGCTAATTTTAGAAAAGAAATTCAGTGCGAAAATGTTTTGATCATACCAAGAAGGAGAACTCTATCTTGTTAACAGCCTCAATCACGGAAAATTGCAGATCAGCTAAAATAATTACAATCGAAATAAACCACTTTAGTATGCCTTTTAAATATAGATAAATAATATACAGTAAATGCTCTAAATAATCAACTCCTTAACCACAGCAGAATTATGGGTAACTTTTCAGAATTTAGTCGGAAATATGGCTTGTTACCATTCATCGGAAAGCTCTGAGTGAGAGCTTTCCGATGAATGGCAAAAAGCCATATTTCGACTAAATCCTGAAAAGTTACCCATAATTCTGCTGTGGTTAAGGAGTTGATTACTTAGAGCATTACTGTAGTTCATCTTGAGTTTTATCTGCATTTTATTCACAAAATAGCTATTTGTTGTCTTGAAATTGGGATTTATAAAAATTATGTTGCTGTTTCAATTGTGGCCCAGAAGAGATTGACCATCTTTAAGAGTTTTATTGCACTCCATCTTTTCCAATCAAATGTTGAGATAACTGGTCATTAACTCTTTTTATACTGAATGGATTCTCCCATTCAGTTATAAAGTAATTCAAGTAATAAAAGCAGACGACAGACAGACAAAGAGATAATACAAATGCAGAAGAATTTCTATCAAATGGCCTTAACAGCCTAAATAGTTATTGTCAAAATGTTCATGTTGTTTTTGCAAATCAGGAGGTGGACTTTTTTGGAATCAGCGAGCATTGGCTCCACAATCACAATGTACACATACTTGATACTATTAGCAACAATTACCGGTACCACGCAGTGTGTGATTTCTCACAGAGACTACCCATGCAGAGAGGGCGTGACAAGGGTGGTGTAGCGATTTTCTGGCACAGAAGGCTGGATAGCGCTGTCTCAATACTTGACCTAAATGACGATAGACTATGTGGTATTCAATTACAGTTAGATAACTTGCAATACATTTATATTATACAGGTATATCTGCCCTCAACGAACTACACAGTCGCATTTTATCGTGACTATTTAAATAAGCTGGACATTACGATTGATTATTACTCATCTATGGGTACAGTTATTGTCATGGGTGATTTTAACGGCAATATCCAGAAATCGGATGCCAGAAATCGCAGTTTCAAGAAACTTATCGCACGTAGGAAACTCGTTTCTGTGAATCAGTCTGATCCGGTCACATGTTTGGTTGCTACACACATTCCAGCTTCTGCAGCAAGCGATTCAGGCACCACGATCGATCATATATTTATACACAAATCAAATCTGCACCGTGTAAACGAAATAAGAGTCATCGACGACTCTGCCACTGATTATTCCAACCACCATCCTATCAAAATGCTCATCGAGCTAGGTAATCACCGCACTCGTCCAAATTCCGAGCGATGCACTGTCAACTGGAAGAAGTTTTTATCTTCAGAATCTTCAATGGCTGGTTATCAAAATTGTGTCGATGAACTTCTACCCAATAGTCCCATTACGGACTCTGCTAGTCTTGATAAATATTACTCAGGCATTATCGAAGCTATTAATTCTGCGTCGTCAATCTTCATTCCAAAAAAAATGTACAAATCGCACGTTAAACCATACTGGAATGAAAAGCTGAAGGAACTTCATAATCAAATGCGCAACTTCAAACGTATATGGAACGTTGAAGGTCGCCCAAGAGGTCAGGGTCACCTCTCGTATGCCCAATATAAAGCAGCGAAGTGTGCGTTCCGCAAGGAACTACGACATAGCAACTTGAAATTCTTGTCAAGCCAAAACGACCAAGTTGACAATGCTGCGGAAATCAACCAAGAGCACTTTTTTCGGTTATTTAACCAAAACAAATCTAGAACTAGGGCAACTAATAATAACTTCTTCGAGGTTGACAATGCTATGCTCCGTAATCCAGAAGAAATCACAACTGCGTGGGCTGAGTATTATGAACGATTATATTGCCAACTTGAGTCGGACGCATTCGATCATCATCATTACGATTATGTCAATAATTCAGTTGAAGACATTGCATCTAACATTGCATCTAACATTGCATCTACCCCACTTGATAAACATATGTTATATCCTATTTCTATTCAGGAGCTAAAGGAAATTCTCAAGTCAATGAATATGGGGAAAGCTCCTGGTCCGGACATGATATGTTACGAGCACATTGTGTATGGAGGCGAGTCGTTACATGAACGGTTAGCGTACGTCTTGAACAAAATGCTAGATCTACAACATATACCCGCTATGGCAAAATCTGGCCTGATGGTTTCCCTGTATAAGGGGGGTGATAAGCCAAAAACTAAATTCGACAGCTACAGGGCAATAACTCTTCTACCAGTTATGTATAAGACACTAGAAAAAATAATGTTGTCTCGCATGGAACGCAATACGCCAAATCTAATTAAAGTTCACCCCCTTCAAAACGGTTTTCAGAAAAATGTCAGTTGTCTTATGTCGTCATATGTATTGCATGAAAGCATGAATTTCACAAAAGAACAACAGTCTAAACTATTCGCCTGCTTCTTGGATGTACATAAGGCATTCGACACAGTATGGATCAACGGCTTATTGTTGAAACTACACCATCGTGGGTTCCAAGGCAAAATATGGCTCCTCCTAAGAGAGTTTTTGAGTAATATATCATGTGTAGTCAAACATACAGACATTCTGTCTAAGTCAATTGCGATAAAACAAGGCGCACGGCAAGGGGGTATTTTATCCCCTCTGTTCTATATGTTGTACATAGATGATCTGTTGTATGAACTTGAAACTTCAAACTTTGGTTTTGGACTTTTATCCTCCAACTGCTCGTCTCCAACACAAGCTGATGATATGACATTGTTGTCCCTCTCAAGTTACGGCTTACAACGTTTATGCGATATATGCACATCATATAGTCAAAAGTGGCGGTTCATGTATAATCCAAACAAATGTAAAGTCATCGTTTTTAACGAAACTTCTCGCCAGAGTTGCAACACAAGTAGACGATGGACTGTCGCTGGTAGTACTTTGACCGAAACAGACGAAATCACTCATTTGGGCATACAAGTAAATAAGTACAGCTTTGTCAAAGAATTTGTTGAAGTCATTGTAGACAAAATCAGGTCAACTTTTTTCCTCTTAAGTAATGCTGGACTTTATGCCGGAGGGATCACTCCGTCGAGTTGCGCAACTATTTACAAAACGATGGTGCTGTCAAAAGGATTATATGGATCAGAATTTCTGTGTGGCATGTCTGTGTCAGATACTACTTCGCTCGAGAAAATCCACCGATTTTGCTTGAAACGCATTCAAGGACTGGCTGTAAGGACGAGAACCGATATTGTCCTAGGTCTCATGGGCCTAGGCCCTATTTCCTCTTTTATAGATGCACGAAAACTCAGTTTGTTTGGTAGCCTTTGTCGCATATCGCCTTCCAAAGTATGCAAGGAAATTTTTGTATCAAGACTTCACATGCATCTTTCTCGTAAATATAATAATCCTCAGTCATACTTTGCTGACATTGAACGAATTCTTATTTCTCACAACTTGAACCAATATCTTGAGCAACTCGCAGTAGTCGGTACGTGTCCAATCCGCCCGGAGTGGACCCGACTAGTCAAAACGGAAGTCAACAGTAAGCGCGATATCGACTGGACGCAAAATGTTCAAAACGACCCAACACTAACATGCTTCTATCAAATCCAAAGTCACTTACAGATGTCTCTCCTTTGGCGTTGTTGTCGGCAATATCCAGAGCGGAAGAGATACTTTTTCACCGTTGCCCAACTTATAGCGACTACTGCTACCAAACACGAGGGTACTTGTGCGTTATGTCACTTGGTTTATGACGACGTGGTAACACACGTTATGATTTATTGCACTCATCATATAGTGTGCTCTCGTCGTAATGACATGTGGTACCAAATGATTGACACATTTGGATTACTGTTCTATCTTTGGGTGGATGAGCTTGACGATGATGAACTTGTAATGCTTCACCTTACAAAACTTCCGTCTGAATTATTTTCTTTCATTGAAGACCCTATGTTTTTCGTATCATTTATAGTTCACCACACCCACATATTATGGCTATCACACAAAATGCTGTCAAGTCTTCATTCTGAGTAATCTCCAAACGTATCAACGAAAATCCACAGTGGTATGTTAGGACCAATTATTAACTGATCACCACAGAAATCAAATTCCAATGTTCGGATCAAAAATGCAAAGGAAATAAGCTTTCATTCCCAATTAAGTTATATTACCACATCAGACGAAAGGCCAATTACGTTGATACAGGTAATATGTTTTTTTCGAAATTGTATCTCTGTGTATTGTAGTCTGTCGGTGTAGTCATCATCAGTCGTCCTTGCGGATGTGATGTTACCGGTGTGAATGTAAAAATAGCAGTTGTGTGCGCTTTTGTATTCCTTGCACTTATGCATTGTGGTATATCAATTGTATTTGAATAGTAAACGACACAATACTAACATTTGAATAATATTCCAAATTCTAACTGATTGCGCCAGTAAATTAGCAAATGCGAGTTTAAGCATTTATTCTCTGTACCTTTCGGATTTTATCCGCATTATGTAAATATGTTCAGGTTTAAAAGTTATGTTCGCGTGCCTGTGTTTGTCTATCTGCATATACTATGTCCGCATGTCGGTATGTCTGATTGCATGTCTGAATTTATATCTGCCTGTGGGTAAGGCTTCTCAATATTTGACCCAACATGTATACCATGTCTTGGTGGCACTTGTGTCATTTGTGTATATATATACTGCTATTTGTTTATTTTCATGTTGGCTAAAATGTTAGCCTACCTTGATACTGTATACATGTATAACATTTGATAAACTCTTCAGTTATGGAGGTCAATAAAGATATATATATCTGAGTGAGAGCTTTCCGATGAATGGCAAAAAGCCATATTTCGACTAAATCCTGAAAAGTTACCCATAATTCTGCTGTGGTTAAGGAGTTGATTACTTAGAGCATTACTGTAGTTCATCTTGAGTTTTATCTGCATTTTATTCACAAAATAGCTATTTGTTGTCTTGAAATTGGGATTTATAAAAATTATGTTGCTGTTTCAATTGTGGCCCAGAAGAGATTGACCATCATTAAGAGTTTTATTGCACTCCATCTTTTCCAATCAAATGTTGAGATAACTGGTCATTAACTCTTTTTATACTGAATGGATTCTCCCATTCAGTTATAAAGTAATTCAAGTAATAAAAGCAGATGACAGACAGACAAAAAGATAATACAAATGCAGAAGAATTTCTATCAAATGGCCTTAACAGCCTAAATAGTTATTGTCAAAATGTTCATGTTGTTTTTGTGTGTGGCAGCAATCTACTGAGTACTGGAATACCACAATATCTTCCACCCGAGACATCTTCCGCTACTCACTGCCTGGCCATGAACATTTTGACAAAACTATTTAGGCTGTTAAGACTATTTGATAGAAATTCTTCCCCCCATCCCCCCCCCCCCCCTTCGTGATATAGATTTTTTCACACTTATGCAAAACAAATTTGTAGTATAGATTTAGTACAATACAATTTAGCTACTATGTATCACAGGGCTCGATTTAACTGGATTCAAATGTCCAACTTCTGCTAATCAATTTACAAAGAACAAGAAATGGCACTCAAAAATGAGTCGAAAGTGACTATGCCCCCGAAATGAAGCAACTGGTGAGTGAATTTATACCCTGACCTCCATTAATTTGTAATGTTTTGCTCCATGAAGTATTTTTTTAATATAATACCCATCCGACCTTGACCTTTGACAAACCACAATGCAAACGTATCGCGACACACCATCACACTTAGGTTATCCATCACACCTTGTTTCCTCGAAATCATGTGATGTATATGGAGTTATGGAGTGGACATGAAATGCAGTGTCTGGTCGAGAGAATGACCCTGTCCTGTGACCTTGACCTTCAACAGTTGGAAAACAAATTTGTGTGCGACACATCGTCTCCTCATTATGAACTATTCCAAATTTCAACAGAATCCAATAAAGTATTGCGATGTTATGGAGTGGACACCGAGGGTGCAAGAAAATAAAAAGTGTAAAAAAAAATAAAAAATGAAGAAGTCTATGTCTAAGTTTGAAAGCATCATGTGACCTTGACCTTTTACAAACCACAATGTCTGCTGACCTCCCTAAGCATCACCCTTAGATTAACCATCACGCCTTGTTTCATTGAAATCATGTGAAAAAAATTTGGGGGCATAAAAAAAATGTGATGGTAGGGAATGCTATACAAATTCTACCCAGTGCTGCAAAATGTTTATACAAATTTAAAACATTAAATCATCCCCTGGTGTATCATTATACGGCTTTGCAAACATGATGAAACTGGTAAAATTATTGGAAGGTTGAATCTCTCATGAGGTGTTGATAAAAAATTAGCACGATAAATAACACAATATTAAGATGGACAATAAGCAATGAAAGCTATTTAGTAGCAGAAAATGCACTCTGTAAAAGGAAAACATATTTTCACCACTGGATTAGGCGACACCAATTTTTAAGTCTGGTTTACGAACATGTGGGGGAAAAAAAAGTAGATGCAGGAGGGAAAAAAAAGAAAGAAAAAAAACTCTCACAACAGTATATTGGTTAAATTGTGGAGTTCTACCTGAATTTCACAATAATTATATATAAAATATGAATTTGAAATGTGTTTTTAATATTCAAATTTAATATAAACAGACATTTCTTGTCATAAAATAAATAAAAATAGAGACATGTATTAATAGGAAATTGTCTAGCCAGGCATATGCGAATATAATTTAAAAACCTTAACTTTTAGCTGAGTAACGGTGAACTATTATTCCCCATGCTTAATACTAGTACAATAATAATTAAAAAAAAATTAAAAAAATTAAAATTAATTTTTTATTTTTTTTTTTCATGGAATGGAACAAAAGTTGTCGGCGGTGTTCGTAAACCAGACTTAAATATTGGTGTCGCCTTAGCAAAGATAAAATAAAACAAATATATACAGATAAATTTTGCAAGTTTTCGGAACGATATCTCAATTTCCCTTTGTTTGATACCATCAAATTATACATCAAAAGAAAGGAAATTTCATGGCCAATAAGATAAATTGAAACATATTGTGTCTGATATGAATGATTTTGAGAATCTATGAGGAAGTTTTACAAAAATTGGACTTGTGAACCTTGTCACTGGTATAGTATATATTAGTATATATGGTATTCCCCCCCCCCCCCAGGGGCCTATGCTTTTGTCCCCTGCCATTGCCTAAAATGATACCTGATACCACAGAATCAAGTAATTATTATTGGATATCCATGCATGCATAACATGGCATACAGTTTAGCATAAAAATGACTTGCAACATAAATGAAAAATGAAAAATAAACGCAGGATACTAAGCTAAGAAGCCATGGTAACTGTGACTAGATCATGCAAAGTCCTCACTAGATTCCGTGAGCGTATTTACAATCTCATCTCATAACATTTTGGAACAAATTTCCATTGTTCCAGCCAGTGATAAAGATTGGCATATACTGTTGTATAGACAAATTTGAAGTCATGGCTTCAAACATAATAAATTGATTGGTAGATATTTAGTTTGAATTTGCTCCAGATGTTCTGATTTGAATGATTGAGTGAAATAGTGAAACTTTTCATGGTGCACATTTCAAAATTTTGCGTAACCTATTTGTTGTTCCCCCGTTTGTGCTTAGGTAATTTGCAGTTTGTTCCCCTGGAATAGGTTCATTTTACCCATTTATTGTTACAATCCTTCCAAACTTGTTTACATGAGTGATGCATGTACGTAGTCCAAGTTTCCTTCGATGTAATCCAGCTTGTGAAGTCGGTAGGGATAATACTGGTTTACGTCGAAGTACGGTTGCCATACTCTTCTTTAGCGGACTTTACACCCAGATCCAGTGGCGGGATTTTTTGTCAATTTAAATCAACTTTATCATACAAATCAAAACAAAATGCTAAATTTAAAGGTACTCAATCCAATCAGACGCTCCTAAATTACTATTTCTTTGGCTTGGGGGTATAATATATTTGATTCGAGTCGAGGAACCCACCCACCCATCAAAGCTCAGAGTGATCAGATACCGATTTTTGAAGTTTGTTAATTTTTGGAGATGTGGGCCATTACCTCATGCTCAAACAGACAAATTGTGGGTGTAAGATGGATAACTCTAAAATTAAGTGGTTATTATTGTTAATAGTAACCACTTGATTTGTCTGTTTGAGCACGAGGTAGTGGCCCACATCTACAAAAATTTACAAACTTCAAAAATCGATATCTGATCACTCTGAGCTTTGATGGGTGGGTTCCTTGACTCGAATATGTTTTACCCCCAAAGCCAAATTTAGGAGCATCTAATCTGATTGAGTACCTTTAACTTTAATATAGTGTTTTCGTGCACTTGTTTGAGTAATGATTGACTCAGAGGTAATTAATAAGTGATAGTGAGACCTTCACAAGACTTTTAGGCAATCTATTTTAAGTCTGCGTGACCTATTTTGAGTTCACGGGAAGTTCATTTTAGGTAACCTCCATGCAAACTGAATGGTCGTTCTCTTAAAATTTGTAGGCCTGCAATGTTTCTTCTGCAGTAGGCCTCATACAAACTTCAACTCAGTGTTTCCACAGTTTTGCTGAAGCATATAGCTTTGTTTGGCACCAGTCTCTTTTGAACCGTCTGTGCGTATAATTTCCCACACCACTCAATGGATTAACTATATTGGTACAAAACTGTGAAATTTCAAAGCTATTGGAATCATCCTCAAACTGAATACATGGAAGTATCAAAACGACACACAAAGCTTACCCCACGTTCCAGGTACTGAAGCAGACAGCCAAAAAGATGAATACATGTAAACAAACAAGATGTGTGTATATCTATAAAGCAACTTAGCAACAAAGGTTTAAATTTGGGCACGTCCGATTATAATTTTACATTAGTATAAGTTTCAGAAAGGTCTGGATTCTCAGATACTATCTACAGTAATAACCTAAATAATCGACTCCTTAACCACAGCAGAACTATGGGTAACTTTTCAGGATTTAGTCAGAAATATGGTGAGAGCTTTCCGAAGAATGGCAACAAGCCATATTTCTGACTAAATCCTGAAAAGTTACCAATAAACTGACTGTGGTTAAAGTCGATTATTTAGGGCATTACTGTATTCTGTGACAATTGTTATTGCTCTTATATATATATCAATGAATGCTTTAACCCTGAGGTTCATGACTGCGGCTGCGCTTGTGCACATTAAAGATGCTGTGCCAGTGAATTCTCTTATATATGTGAGTCTCCCACAGGGAGCCTCGCATATATAAGAGACTGCACTGGCTTACAAGGTCAAGGTAAATATTGTTAGACCACTGAGAGCATTCCGATGAATGGCAACAAGCCATATTTCCGACTAAATCCTGAAAAATTACCCATAATTATGCTGTGGTTAAGGAGTTTATTATTTAGGGCATTACTGTAAATTGAAAGAGGAACCATTTTGTCAAGGGCCAGTTCACGTCGTTCTTATGGGTTTACATTCTCTTCACTCGCAGCCGTCATAAAAATTAGTCTGGTTTGTTTCGCACTCACCCTCTCACACATTATTTCTGCTTCAGATTTGGGAGCGGATTTCCTTTTTGCTAACAGCTATGCTTAGTGTTTTTCAGGTCTATGGCACAGCCCAGGATCATTTGGCTGAACTGTTTCTGATTTCTTATGGTTGGCGCTTTGGTGGGACAAAAAAAGGGGCTTCGTCAATAACAAGAAAGCTGAAGTTCCATAAACATGTATTCGGTTACCTGTCACTGTACATGTTACTTTATTTATTCATCATTACTGGAGCTGCGCTGGTGCAGCATTAACCCTTTACCCAACAAACCGACCAAAAACGGCCAAATAAAGCTGCAACAGCCTAAATTATCTTGGGTCTGTCTCATAAAACCATACAAATATGGATATCATTGGAACCGGCTCATTGACCACATTGTGATGGTTACAGTTATGCCCTGTGCCAATGCATTCTCTTATATAGGCGAGTCGACCATAGGTCGCCTCGCATATATAAGAGAATGCATTGGCACAGGGCCGTTCTGTTGGGTAAAGGGTTAAAGATCATGTGCCAATTTGATGCATTCTATTATACATGCGAGTCTCCCATATGTAAGTGAATGCACTGGCTTCCAAGGTCAAGATAAATATTGTTAGGCCAATGTATTCTCTTATATATGTGAGGCTCCCTTTGGGAGACTCGCATATATAAGAGAATGCATTGGCAAAGGTTTTCGCCAAATTTCAGGAAGCTCCAGTTGTGAAAGGGTTAAACTTTAAGGTAGTCATTAAGGCAAACCTGTCTTGTTATGATTAAAAACCTGGTGGAATAAATAAAATATTTATTTTGGTCCCATATTCACCAAAGACACTAAATATGGCCAATTATGCCAAATCAAGACTGATTACCATCACATTTATCCTTAAAGAACCACTCAATTTTCGAGTGGACGATTATTTTTTTTATAGTGACTTGATATACGGTTTTAATAACAATCTATGCCATAAAATATGATTAAAATACTATAATTCGTCACTATTTGAAACATCTGTGTCTCAGAAGATGCCCACAGAAAAATAGAAAACTGCCGAAATCATAGAATGACTCCCCCCCCCCCCCTTTGGCACCCAGAATGCAACAAGCTTCACACTTTTTCAATGGAAGGGGAAGAACTCTATCTTTAATATATAGTCATTCCCCCTGCATTGAAAATAATACTAATGCTTGATGACAAAACGAGTTGGCAACTCAACAAAAACAACATGTCCACAGTTTATTACACCGGATAAATTGATAAAACAATGTTTGGTAGCTTCTTCTTTCAAATGTTATATAATATGGCATATATTTTATATAATGTGATCTGGGGGTTCGAAAATAATATGTTTTACCCAAAGATATATCTCCTAATAAGTATCTTGGACACTGAATGAACTAATGGTTATATATTTCTTGCTTGCAAGATTCTAGAAGAAGTTTTTTTAAATCGGTACGAAGTACCTACAGTATGCGCACAGTCAAACCCGATTAGGTTCAACTTCCAACCAATCATGTGACTGTCCTTTCACTATAAAAGCGATGAAACGTAAGTTTATGGTCTTTTTAATTTCTCCCTTCTGTGTGTTCGATGCGTTTGACCGAGTGCGCGGGGCGGGAATGTTGCTCCCAACTGGGAGGGCCCTATGAGTTCAGTGTTCAAGATACTTATTAGGAGATACATATTTTGGGTAAAAAATATTATATCTCCGTCAAAGATATTTTGGACACTGAATGAACTAATGGTTATAATTAGAATTCTTGAATAGGAGGAGGCCACGAGGCAGATAATCAGACTATGCCCATGAAACCCACCTGCTGTGCAAAAATAGACCATTGTGTCCCATATGCAGTAGCTCAGATAAACCCAAAAGCAACTGAGCCTCCTAATAGGAAACAACACGTACTTCATGTGCCCTAATGATCACAGAGTGAAGGTGTCCAGGATAAACATTGATCACAGGCAAGAGTGATAACTCATTCATTCATGTTCCCAATAGGATAAAGAGACCTACCCCCCCCCCCCCCCCCCCACTAGAACGACATCCAGAAGATGTTGACAGGCCCACAAGACACAAAAGAGGGGACCATAGCAATGAGAAAACACGGTTATGACACCCCCCCCCCCCCCAGAAACGCCAAATCAATTCTTGTAATGGTTCTCGAAAAATGACTCAATTTTCAGTGCGTTATGACTAACTTGACGGTATTTTGAGCCCGACCGAGAGACCCAGGGGAGATATGAGAAGCCTGTTGGTCACAGACCAATGGGGGGACCAGGGATACACCAGGAGAACATATTACAGGGAGTTGTGCAGATTATGGCCAGGGCAATGGGAAGAATGTCCATGGAAGGAAAAAGCATACATATAGAGATGTGACCAAGACAGAGTGTCCGCCCCGGTACACAAAGCCAAGTAACTGGAAATTGAATTGTACGGTCAACCAAGGAGATTAACTGATACAGCTAATGGAACTGCCTGAACATTCGGCCGACCTGTGATGCAACGAACAGGCCTGCATAAGTAAAAATTTAAAATGAGCGTAGTTCAAGACGATATTTTCTATGCAGTGGGACGGTCGATATGCAGGATATTTTCACTTATGTGAGTAGAATGCTAAATTCCTGTGTGAGGCATAGCACCCGCATACTAACTTATCAGTTTCACGCACACGATCAAGTCCATAATATGTCTAGGTTATTCTCATAAAAGTGGCCTAATCGCTGAATAAGTGCACCATGCCGATCACCACAAAATCAAACAGATTTGGAGGCCCGAAACTCTAAAGACTGGTCTCAACAACACCTTGAATACCTGGGTGGGATATGAAGGGCAGAGCAATTGGATATGGCGGACAATCAGACTGTCAGAGGAAACCTCAAAGTCAGAGAAAAGGCTGGTGGACAAATCACGTAGCAATATCCGAGAGAGATAGGATAGGTGGGCAGGCTGACCCATTGGTATCTGGTAAGAAGGCAAAGCTTGCCTGGTCTTGTCAGGGAAAAGACGGAAATGGGGTGACATGACATATACATGGGGACCTCCGTGGTTAGCTTGTATTAATGGTCATTATGGACAACACAGTGAGGCGAGTTCGCACCCCGCAGGCGGTGTGCTGATGCTTCTAACGATGTGCAATTGAGAGTGGTACACTATTGAAATCTCACACCAGGGTCCAACCCCTGAGCAAGGTCGCATGCACTTAAGCGTCCCCCATAAGTCACCACAAGTGAGCTTTGTCATATCTGTGAGAAGCACAGGATCGGATCCTAATAGGGCAGTGCCTACAGCTGGTTCAGTGGTAGGCTAGTACAAATAACGGAGGTACTATTGTACAAAATTATCAGTCGAATGAGTGCGAATTGTCTGCGACAAGTAACAATGAGGTAGCCATGGCAAGAAAGGGTTCGGAAAAACCAGTATGTGCCGCGATAGAATGAACCTGGATTGACTGTGGCAGGACCAGCGGTAGCTGCTGCATAACATCCATTGCTGCTCTTCTCAGCGAAGGTTGTGGAAGCCGCGACTATAAATAGAGGAGGCATGACCACTAACAGACTCCGAGCCTGCAGCGCAGGCTGTACAGAGTTGGCAGAAAAAAGTCACCACACGTTGGTGTTTTTTTTTTTTAAATGGGGGCCCCATCCAGTCCTTCGATTGTGGAAAACAGGCGTACTTCTCTGCGAGGCTGCATGGCAAGAAAGGGTTCTGAAAAACCGGTATATGCCGCGATAGAATAAACCTGGATTGACTGAGGCAGGACCAGCGGTAGCTGCTGCATAATATCCATTGCTGCGAAGGTTGTGGAAGCTGCGACTACAAATAGAGGAGGCATGACCACTAACAGACTCCGAGCAGGAGGAAGCAGGAGAAGGTGCCACATTTTCTCATTCTTCTTTTCTTTGCTGTTAGTATTGTGCTGGTAATGCATGCAAAATGGTGCGCAATTGTTATCCTAAGATTGAAGGACTGACCCATCCGAAATTACCGTAATGGTAATGACTAATGAGCACAATGTTTTACAATGACCCAAAGAGTAACCATTTCATATCATCAAATGAACTGCCCACTATTTGCAACAGATATTACAAAGTTTTCATCGTAAAAGCATTGAGTCTTATGTTCAATGTAGAGAGAAGAGGCAAGCCACACTTTGGCTAGTTTATCTGACATCCGGGAGTAAAAATATTGTAAAATATTCTTTCCAATTCGACTCGAATGAGCATGAAGCTCCAACCAGAAAAGGCATCGTTTTTTTATGCAAAAAACATTTGTTCCGAGTGATTCTCGTAAACAAAACAAAATTGGTTTATTTGTTATTGAAATTATCCATCCACAGAGCACTGTCATTGACAAGACAGTATTGTAGAATAAAGGATTGTTGATCAATTGTGAAGACGTAATTCCGAAAATTGGAAACACGTGTTATTGCACGAAATTAGGAAACGGCGCGTTGTCATTCGCAATATCGTAAAGAGAACGTTCATTAAAAGTGAACAGATGAAAATTGCGACTTATCTTGCGAAATAGAAGAAATTAAAAGGACTGTAAACTTACGTTTCATCGCTTTTATAGCGAAAGGACTGTCACATGATTGGTCGGAAGTTGAACCTAATCGGGTTTGACTGTGCGCGTACTGTATGTACTTTGTACCGATTTTTTTAAACTTCTTCTAGAATCTTGCCAGCAAGAAATATATAACCATTAGTTCATTCAGTGTCCAAGCTATCTTTGACGGAGATATTAAGTGGGCCTTTAATTTCAAACCCAGAGATTTGTAATAAAACTTGTGTGGATACACTAAGACATGGAAATTTCATCCGTATAATTTTATCTAACCTCGGTCTCTAAATGAGCAACAGCATCAAACTTCAGTTGACAGGCTTTTTTTTATTTTTTATTTAAAGGTACTCAATCCGATTCGATGGTCCCCATATCAGATTCCAACAACAATTTTTGGAAATTATCAGTTATCAGAATCGAGTAATTGACAAAAATAATGCTAACCAGTCAACTATAGTATAAAATTGTCCAAAATCTGTTATTTATCAACATTTTGTTTTTGTTCAATGAAATTTTACCGGTTTGTCAAATATCTGACACAAAAAAGTCACTTGATTTTAGAGTTATCCATCCTCATCCGCAACTTAGGGAAAAAAAAAATACATTTTAAACACGTTATCTGATCACTCTGAGCTTTGATGGGTGGGTTCCTCGACTCGAATCAAATATTTTTTAGAAATGAACAATTATGTTTAGCAAGCCTCATATTCCACAATAGTACTATAACAGCGATGAGATAGGTACGATAAGACAGGAAACACAATATTTAGTGATGGACAAGTCTGAGTTTAGTGTGCCTGTTATTTGCAGAATGAGGTCCCTAGAGGATGAAATTAGTGGCGCTATCCTGCATAGCTCTGGGGACCTCATTCTGCATGCCCTCATCTGCTATGGTAGACATAGACTCAGATTGAAGTTCCTAAATAGTGAATATTGTGATGTACACCCATTGGGAACCTCGATTATGCAACTTATCTTCTACAAATTATGAGAAACAGAAACTTCCCAGAAGGGAAAAAGAAATTAAAACAATGTTAATTTGAGACTATAAATACTTCCCAGAAGATGAGGCTAAAGCAGAACGAGGTCCCCAGATGTTAATTTGGTGATGCTAGCCCGATATGCAGGATATCATCACTAAATTCACCCTTTGGGGACCTCATTCTGCCAATGACAGACACACTAAACTCAGACTTGGTGATGGAGAATGAGGAAACAAGTCGTAGTTCACATTATAAACTAAACTTGATGCTGGTATCAAACAAACATATTAAAGATACTCAATCCGATTAGACGCCCCTAAATTACTATTTCTTTGGCTTCGGGGGTAAAAAATATTTGTTTCGAGTGGAGGAACCCACCCATCAAAGCTCAGAGTGATCAGCTATCGATTTTCGAAGTTTGTTAATTTTTGGAGATGTGGACCAGAACCACGTGCTCAAACAGACAAATTGCAGTTGTAAGATGGATAACTCGAAAACCAAGTGATTACTATTAACAATAATAACCACTTCATTTTAGAGTTATCCATCATACACCCGCAATTTGTCTGTTTGAGCACGTGGTTCTGGTCCACATCTCCAAAAATTAACAAACTTCAAAAATCAATATCTGATCACTCTGAGCTTTGATGGGTGGGTTCCTCCTCGAATCAAATATTTTTTACCCCCAAAGTCAAAGAAATAGTAAATAAGGAGCGTCTAATTGGATTGAATAATTTTAAATATCATTATTTTCTGAAAGTGCCTATTGCAGTCACTAATATACTCAGTGCAACACTCAAATCAAAGTGATCAAAGAGAGAAGGTCATCAAAACAGTCTGTGATGTTGCAACATAAGCACTCAATGCATGCATTTTATTGTAGTAGTTAGCAGGGTTCGCGCTGACCCCAAAATTCCCAGTTGTCAACGCTGTTGCCTGTTGCCAATTGCACCCGAACCCCCCCCCCCCCCCCCCCCATTTTGAAACCCATTCACATCAGTGATATAATAAGTTGATGTGACACAAGCTGCATATCCATTATACACTTTCAATTAGGAACCAATTAGCAATGTTGCAGCTGGATAGCAATGTATGTTTTGTTTTTGACCGATTGACTGCAAGCTTTATTATATGCACAATGGGGATTGATTGCCAAAAGCCAAAAAGATAGGTGCCAAATTATTTTGCAAATCCAAATTATTTTATTGCAAATTCCTTTTTTTAAAAGCAGTTTGCTAAATTGGCAATCGGCAGCACAAATACTGGTCACTAGAGATGCCAGTATCATTTCACATTTGCAAGTACAAAACTGCAATATGCAATAGTTTCATGGACCGTATTATATGTCTTATATCATTCAAAAATTAATGCAAGCTATGAGCAACAGAAGTCGTTTTCCGGCTTTGTGACTACACTATTTTAGTGTCAATCTTATCAGCCTGGCATTAAAAGGGTTAACATTTGCCTTAAGTATCTGAATACTCACTTCAAGTAAGAGTATCAAATGCTGTTGTCCCAGGTCTCTCTTCAATAAGCAGCAAATGCCGAGGCAGAAAATAGATATTTCTCTTATACTCGGCTCCTGACTTTGAATTCCAGGAAAAATCTGAAAGAAAGATAAGAATAGATGACAGACAGATGAACAGATAATACAAGTACTAATGAATGGTGGGGGTACTAATGAATGGTGGGGGTACTGATGAATGGTGGGGGTACTGATGAATGGTGGGGGTACTAATGAATGGTGGGGGTACTGATGAATGGTGGGGGTACTGATGAATGGTGGGGGTACTAATGAATGGTGGGGGTACTAATGAATGGTGGGGGTACTAATGAATGGTGGGGGTACTGATGAATGGTGGGGGTACTGATGAATGGTGGGGGTACTAATGAATGGTGGGGGTACTAATGAATGGTGGGGGTACTAATGAATGGTGGGGGTACTAATGAATGGTGGGGGTACTAATGAATGGTGGGGGTACTAATGAATGGTGGGGGTACTGATGAATGGTGGGGGTACTAATGAATGGTGGGGGTACTAATGAATGGTGGGGGTACTAATGAATGGTGGTGGGTACTAATGAATGGTGGGGGTACTAATGAATGGTGGGGGTACTAATGAATGGTGGGGGTACTGATGAATGGTGGGGGTACTAATGAATGGTGGGGGTACTGATGAATGGTGGGGGTACTAATGAATGGTGGGGGTACTAATGAATGGTGGGGGTACTAATGAATGGTGGGGGTACTAATGAATGGTGGGGGTACTAATGAATGGTGGGGGTACTAATGAATGGTGGGGGTACTAATGAATGGTGGGGGTACTAATGAATGGTGGGGGTACTAATGAATGGTGGGGGTACTAATGAATGGTGGGGGTACTAATGAATGGTGGGGGTACTAATGAATGGTGGGGGTACTAATGAATGGTGGGGGTACTAATGAATGGTGGGGGTACTAATGAATGGTGGGGGTACTAATGAATGGTGGGGGTACTAATGAATGGTGGGGGTACTAATGAATGGTGGGGGTACTAATGAATGGTGGGGGGTACTAATGAATGGTGGGGGTACTAATGAATGGTGGGGGTACTAATGAATGGTGGGGGTACTAATGAATGGTGGGGGTACTAATGAATGGTGGGGGTACTAATGAATGGTGGGGGTACTAATGAATGGTGGGGGTACGAATGAATGGTGGGGGGTACTAATGAATGGTGGGGGTACTAATGAATGGTGGGGGTACTAATGAATGGTGGGGGTACTAATGAATGGTGGGGGTACTAATGAATGGTGGGGGTACTAATGAATGGTGGGGGTACTAATGAATGGTGGGGTACTAATGAATGGTGGGGGTACTAATGAATGGTGGGGGTACTAATGAATGGTGGGGGTACTAATGAATGGTGGGGGTACTAATGAATGGTGGGGGTACTAATGAATGGTGGGGGGTACTAATGAATGGTGGGGGTACTAATGAATGGTGGGGGTACTAATGAATGGTGGGGGTACTAATGAATGGTGGGGGTACTAATGAATGGTGGGGGTACTAATGAATGGTGGGGGGTACTAATGAATGGTGGGGGTACTAATGAATGGTGGGGGTACTAATGAATGGTGGGGGTACTAATGAATGGTGGGGGTACTAATGAATGGTGGGGGTACTAATGAATGGTGGGGGTACTAATGAATGGTGGGGGTACTAATGAATGGTGGGGGTACTAATGAATGGTGGGGGTACTAATGAATGGTGGGGGTACTAATGAATGGTGGGGGGTACTAATGAATGGTGGGGGTACTAATGAATGGTGGGGGTACTAATGAATGGTGGGGGTACTAATGAATGGTGGGGGTACTAATGAATGGTGGGGGTACTAATGAATGGTGGGGGTACTAATGAATGGTGGGGGTACTAATGAATGGTGGGGGTACTAATGAATGGTGGGGGTACTAATGAATGGTGGGGGGTACTAATGAATGGTGGGGGTACTAATGAATGGTGGGGGTACTAATGAATGGTGGGGGTACTAATGAATGGTGGGGGTACTAATGAATGGTGGGGGTACTAATGAATGGTGGGGGGTACTAATGAATGGTGGGGGGTACTAATGAATGGTGGGGGTACTAATGAACTTCTGTTAATTGGTGGGGGTACTAATGAACTTCTGTTAATTGGTGGGAGTACTAATGAACTTCTGTTAATTGGTGGGGGTACTAATGAACTTCTGTTAATTGGTGGGGGTACTAATGAACTTCTGTTAATTGGTGGGAGTACTAATGAACTTCTGTTAATTGGTGGGAGTACTAATGAACTTCTGTTAATTGGTGGGGGTACTGATGAACTTCTGTTAATTGGTGGGGGTACTAATGAACTTCTGTTAATTGGTGGGGGTACTAATGAACTTATGTTAATTGGTGGGGGTACTAATGAACTTATGTTAATTGGTGGGGGTACTAATGAACTTCTGTTAATTGGTGGGGGGTACTAATGAACTTATGTTAATTGGTGGGGGTACTAATGAACTTATGTTAATTGGTGGGGGTACTAATGAACTTCTGTTAATTGGTGGGGGTACTAATGAACTTCTGTTAATTGGTGGGGGTACTGATGAACTTCTGTTAATTGGTGGGGGTACTGGTGAACTTCTGTTAATTGGTGGGGGTACTGATGAACTTCTGTTAATTGGTGGGGGTACTGATGAACTTATGTTAATTGGTGGGGGTACTAATGAACTTCTGTTAATTGGTGGGGGGTACTAATGAACTTCTGTTAATTGGTGGGGGTACTGATGAACTTCTGTTAATTGGTGGGGGTACTGATGAACTTCTGTTAATTGGTGGGGGTGCTAATGAACTTCTGTTAATTGGTGGGGGTACTAATGAACTTCTGTTAATTGGTGGGGGTACTGATGAACTTCTGTTAATTGGTGGGGGTACTGATGAACTTCTGTTAATTGGTGGGGGGTACTAATGAACTTCTGTTAATTGGTGGGGGTACTAATGAACTTATGTTAATTGGTGGGGGTACTAATGAACTTCTGTTAATTGGTGGGGGTACTAATGAACTTATGTTAATTGGTGGGGGTACTAATGAACTTCTGTTAATTGGTGGGGGTACTAATGAACTTCTGTTAATTGGTGGGGTACTAATGAACTTCTGTTAATTGGTGGGGGTACTAATGAACTTCTGTTAATTGGTGGGGGTACTGATGAACTTCTGTTAATTGGTGGGGGTACTAATGAACTTCTGTTAATTGGTGGGGGTACTGATGAACTTCTGTTAATTGGTGGGGGTACTGATGAACTTCTGTTAATTGGTGGGGGTACTAATGAACTTCTGTTAATTGGTGGGGGTACTAATGAACTTCTGTTAATTGGTGGGGGTACTGATAAACTTCTGTTAATTGGTGGGGGTACTGATGAACTTCTGTTAATTGGTGGGGGTACTAATGAACTTCTGTTAATTGGTGGGGGTACTAATGAACTTCTGTTAATTGGTGGGGGTACTAATGAACTTCTGTTAATTGGTGGGGGTACTAATGAACTTCTGTTAATTGGTAGGGGTCCTGATGAACTTCTGTTAATTGGTGGGGGTACTGATGAACTTCTGTTAATTGGTGGGGGTACTGATGAACTTATGTTAATTGGTGGGGGTACTAATGAACTTCTGTTAATTGGTGGGGGTACTAATGAACTTCTGTTAATTGGTGGGGGTACTAATGAACTTCTGTTAATTGGTGGGGGTACTAATGAACTTCTGTTAATTGGTGGGGGTACTAATGAACTTCTGTTAATTGGTGGGGGTACTGATGAACTTCTGTTAATTGGTGGGGGGTACTGATGAACTTCTGTTAATTGGTGGGGGTACTAATGAACTTCTGTTAATTGGTGGGGGTACTAATGAACTTCTGTTAATTGGTGGGGGTACTGATGAACTTCTGTTAATTGGTGGGGGGTACTGATGAACTTCTGTTAATTGGTGGGGGTACTAATGAACTTCTGTTAATTGGTGGGGGGTACTAATGAACTTCTGTTAATTGGTGGGGGTACTAATGAACTTCTGTTAATTGGTGGGGGTACTAATGAACTTCTGTTAATTGGTGGGGGTACTGATGAACTTCTGTTAATTGATGGGGGTACTGATGAACTTCTGTTAATTGGTGGGGGTACTAATGAACTTCTGTTAATTGGTGGGGGTACTAATGAACTTCTGTTAATTGGTGGGGGTACTGATGAACTTCTGTTAGTTGGTGGGGGTACTGATGAACTTCTGTTAATTGGTGGGGGTACTAATGAACTTCTGTTAATTGGTGGGGGTACTAATGAACTTCTGTTAATTGGTGGGGGTACTGATGAACTTCTGTTAATTGGTGGGGGTACTAATGAACTTCTGTTAATTGGTGGGGGTACTAATGAACGTCTGTTAATTGGTGGGGGTACTGATGAACTTCTGTTAATTGGTGGGGGTACTAATGAACTTCTGTTAATTGGTGGGGGTACTGATGAACTTCTGTTAATTGGTGGGGGTACTGATGAACTTCTGTTAATTGGTGGGGTACTGATGAACTTCTGTTAATTGGTGGGGGTACTGATGAACTTCTGTTAATTGGTGGGGTCTGTTATTCATTGATATCGTGGTTTTGCTCAACCACAAAATCAACAACCAACGAAATAAAAGGTCAGCTGACCACAGTGTCCCCCGAAAAAGTGGCAAGTCGATGCCGCTTTGTTAAAGAAATTTTTTTAAATGTTGAAATTTTCTAAGTCGAAAAGGGTTAATAACTCCGTAAAAAAAAAAAAAATCCGTCCTCTATATACATGTTGCACATCTCCAATATGTGGATAACATTACTCTGAAGTTTCAAATATCTACAATCAAAACTGTAGGAGGAGTTGATTACACCATGAAGGTACCCTCATACAGAAAATTATAAAAAATGTTGAAATTTTCTAAGTCGAAAAGGGTTAATAACTCTGTCAAAAAATAATTTTTCCGTCATCTATATACATGTTGCACATCTTCAATATATGGGCAACAATATTCTGAAATTTCAAATCTCTAGGATGAAAACTGTGGGAGGAGTTGATTACACCATGAAGGTACCCTCATACTGAAAAGGGTTAATAACTCTATCAAAAAATAATTTTTCCGTCATCTATATACATGTTGCACATCTTCAATATATGGGCAACAATATTCTGAAGTTTCAAATCTCTGGGATGAAATCTGTAGGAGGAGATGATTATACAATGAAGGTACTCAAAAGTGTGACGGACAGACGGACGAACGGACGGACGGACGGACCCCGTTTCTATAGTCCCCCGAAAATAATTTTTTCGGGGGACAATAATTGACTCTTGAGTTGAATGAGCGATTACCAGTATATGAGATGGAAATGTAGATCAGGCATTACGTCTGTTTTCGACATGTAGTAAAATGTATACAGAAAAACACAGGAGGAGATGAAATGTAATCTTTTTCAATACAATATCATTAATTCATACATCATCTGATCTCGGCTATGATGATAGTTTGTATAACAATGCTCAATGCATTGGTTTCATTAAAAGGCTATTGGTTTACTAGTAACCACGTGCAGACTACATACGACAATAAATACCTACTGATGTGCTTTCAGCGCAGGAATACCTATAGGTCTAATTTCTCAATACTACACATATGTGTCATGCAGCTGCCATTGTAGGACCGGTTGGTGTGCATGAAACTGATATTTGATCAACTAATTCATGTAACGACGAAAAAGCCTTTTGATGACAAACCACGAAAATTGATGCCAACCAAATCAAAGCCAATCGCAGTAATGATGAACTTCTGTTAATTGGTGGGAAATGTTCAGATAAGTCCTTTGTTGAACCTATTTCCTGAACATTTCCAAAGGGAACTACTCGTCAATGAGTATTTAGTATAGAAAAGGTTAAACTTATTATCTGAACATTTCCTATGGGATAACTACTCGTCAATGATGCTTTAGTACAGAAAGGGTTAAACTTATTATCTGAACATTTCATAAGGGACAACTACTCATCAATGATGCTTTAGTATAGAAAGGGTTAAACTTATTATCTGAACATTTCCTATGGGATATCTACTCATCAATGATGTTTTAGTATAGAAAGGGTTAAACTTATTATCTGAACATTTCCTATGGGATAACTATTCATCAATGATGCTTTAGTATATAAAGGGTTTAAACTTATTATCTGAACATTTCCTATGGGATAACTACTCATCAATGATGTTTTAGTATAGAAATGGTTAAACTTATTATCTGAACATTTCCTATGGGATAACTATTCATCAATGATACTTTAGTGTATAAAGGGTTAAACTTATTATCTGAACATTTCCTATGGGATAACTACTCATCAATGATTATCTGAACATTTCCTATGGGATAACTACTCATCAATGATGTTTTAGTATAGAAATGGTTAAACTTATTATCTGAACATTTCCTATGGGATAACTATTCATCAATGATGTTTTAGTATAGAAAGGGTTAAACTTATTATCTGAACATTTCCGCTGAGATAACTACTCATCAATTTAGTATAGAAAGGGTTAAACTTATTATCTGAACATTTCCTATGAGATAACTACTCATCAATGATGTTTTAGTATATAAAGGGTTAAACTTATTATCTGAACATTTCCTATGAGATAACTACTCATCAATAATGCTTTGGTATAGAAAGGGTTAAATAGTAATATGTTATGCCATTACAAAATAATAATAATATTTATATAGCACCTATCCCGCGTAAGGGGCCCTAAGCGCTTTACACATTATATAAATACACAACAAATGCACATGCAAAATAATCAATAGATATGTGGAATTATATATAATCAGTTTTTGTTGTTAGTTTTCTTTGTGTCGGGGTAGCGTCGTCGAAATATATGAGTTTTCAATGAAGATCGAAAATCGGTAAGCAAACAGGATTGCCGCATTTCATTTGGTAGATAGTTCCAAATGTCGGGACAGGCTACAGAGAAAGCTGTGTTGCTGATGGTCATATAATTGGAACCTTGTGGACAGAGAAGGGATGATTAACCTGAACGAAGTGTTTGCCGGGGAGTGTATGGATAAATCAGACTGTTAATATATTCGGGAAGGGAATCAGAGACAAACATCCGACGGAAACCAAATGTTGCTATTTTGAATTGTATCCGATCTTTTACATGTTAGAAATGCAAGGACCAATTCTATGTAATTGGTTTAAAGATACGGATGGCCTTCATGGTGGGTATAGCTGTTAAAATAGTGACATCCACTAAAACCGCCATAAACAGAAAGAATATTGTATAACAGACAGATGTTGTTCTTATACCAATTATAAATATCATGTACATTGCATGTTATTGTCACGTTTGTATGCATTGTTATGTAAACAAACATCAAAAATGTTACAGAACCATTTGTTTATAGACTTGATACTACCGGATCATCCAATGAAAATGTTCCGTTGAGCTGTGGGAGGCTGAGATCAAATTATTGGCACCATCACCAATCGCATTCAAATCACACCAAATTGTATTTTAATCGACCCTCTTCTACCCACTGTCAGTTGAAAATCTCCAGCTAATAACGTTACTTCATGATTGGGAAATGATCAGACAGAAAACGTGTACATAATATAACTGTTCTTGCAAAGACATGAATATTTTTCAATCCAGTTAGTATTTTCTCCTAACCTATATATTGTAATTCATACCAAATAAGGAATTTACTGTATGATAATATAAATTAGGTGTTTTACAACCAACGCGCAATGCGCGTGAATCTAAATAAGGAAATGTCGCAATTTTCTCTGACACAAAGCGTGTTTTGTGAATAATATCACATTCATATCATCATTATGCTATAGTGTTAGTATATTTTTGAGAAAATTATCATAATTTGATACATGTTATTTCTAAATTATAACGTACAACGAAGGCTGGCCGTCCCTTTAATAAATAAATGTTATTTAATTTATATAAAATGAGACGTCACCATAACTATACAATGTAGACACAAAAAACTTAATTTTATCTAAATGAAAATCCAAAGTCCACAAATTGAATGATAAATTGAAGGTTTAATTAACCCTTTCAGTGCCAAGTCCGATTTTTGATACAAAAATCGGACTTGGCACTGAAAGGGTTAACATCATTCGCTGACAAGCTGTATTACAACACCATACCAACTCCCTTATTTCGTCAAAATGTATTTGATGACAACTGGTGTGATTATAAAAATATTTTGTCAGGCACCTCCCTCGTCACTTAAATGTTAAATAAAAAGCCTTTCTGTAGTATGTTTTCCAGATTTTAAAGCCACATGGTGGTTTGAGCTCCAAAATACACATTATATTATTTGCTTTTGCATTTTTCTCAGCATCGAAATAGGTCAATAAATATCTGAACTACCTTTCCACGAGCATTATGTAACCCAAAAAGACGCATTGAAGTAATGAAAAATACAACTGTGAATACGGTGTTTGGGTACAAAATAAAAAACAGCCATTTGTGCGACATGGAACAGAAAAGAGCGTTCCGTGGTAATCTATTCTTGATATGGTAGCAATAAAGAGCGTATGTCTGACTTCTGGCGAAAAGTTGAAAAAATGGCTGTGACTTTGGCCAGTGTTTTTCGGAGCATATGAAGCTGGTATATCAATAGTTCTTTTATTTATCGACCTATTGTATCCGTTGATCCGAATTACGTATAAAACAATTTGGAGGTGCGAATGAGCCATGTCCGTTTAAGAATAAAATAACAAGAGGTGGCATCAGAGATGCTGTGTCTCGTTTTCGGTGGCTTACCGCCGGTGGCTACCGCCAATTGGTGTGCATCAGTATCGGCAGACTAATTAATAGGTAAAATCGGTTAATATTTGTTCAAGTTATCGCGCTAACGGCCTCAAAATCGCGAAGAATTCACAAACTAAGGGGCATAACTCAGGGGAAAAAGCCATAACTCTATCAAATTTTATCGGGCCAGGCTGGTTTTCGAACTCGTCCAAAATATTCTTGGCAAGTATGTCTATTCCAAATTTTAAACAAATCGGAGGACGTTTGTTGAAGTTATCGCGCTAACGAGCTAAAAATTCACGAAAAATGACTAATTAAGGGCCATAACTCTATCAAATTTTATTGGGCCAGGCTGGTTTTCGAACTCGTCCAGGATATTATTGGAAGACACTTATATACCAAATTTTAGTTGAATCGGATGACGTTTGTTGAAGTTATCGCGCTAACGAGCTCAAAATGACTACTAAAGGACCATAACTCTATCAAATTTTATCGGACCAGGCCGGTTTTCTAACTCGTCCGAGGTATTCTTGGGAGACACCTATATATCAAAATTTCAATCAAATAGGATGATGTTTGTTAAATTATCGCGCTAACGAGCTGAAAATTTGTGAAAAAATGACTAATTAAGGGCCATAACTCTATCAAATTTTATCGGACCTGGCCGGTGTTCGAACTTGACCGAGATATTCTTGGGAGACACCTATATACCAAATTTCATGGATATGTACTCACACACCAAAATTTATTTTAATCCGTCAATAAACGGTTGAGTTATAAACAAAACACGCCGCCCGCCCGTCCGCCTGCCGTCCCTCATCCAACTATAAGTCGAGTTTTGGAAAAAAACTTGTCTAAAAATATATAGCCTCACTCCCTCATCCCAAAATTGTGATCTAATTGCCTGAGAACACAGATATTTTATTTTAATGGCCTTAGGTAAATTCTTACTCTCTCTTTAATACACAGCTGTGGCAAACTTACCAACGTCTCCAACATCATCTGAAGTGACGGACTCAGAGAGGTCAAGGACAGCTCCTTCAACATCTCATACGTTATCGTGATGCATTTCAAGATGGTTTGTGGATCGTTCTGCAAAAAAAAAAAAAAAAAAGAATATGCAAAAGCTTGATTATGACAAGCATTAAAAGATCAGGCCTTAATTTTAATGTTACATAAAGACCAAAGAAGAGGTTGCACCACACATGCTGGCAAACCCCCCACAGTGCCAAACTGAAACATGGGCCGGAGAGAATCCAATTTTAAAAATACAGATCAGTTAACACAAACTAGATTTGAACTTTATTTCGGGCTGATATTTCCATCCAAAAACCAAAACTAGAGTTTGATTACCTCAGAATGACAGAATTCTTAGTTAAGAAAAAAATAACATTTCCATTGAAACAAACAAAAACAATCTGTTGCACAGTGCATACCCACATGTGGACATACCTCAACCTATAACCTATGGCTGAGATACTCAGGCCGACAGACCAAAACCATTTTCAGATAAACAAAGATTAACAACTCTAGAACAGAAACCCTGATAACGAGAGGCCGATCACGATCGGCAGATGTTTAACCCATACCTTGGCGATACCGATTAGCTATTTTAATAAATCCTTACACCAACCTTTTCACGAGTGCAAAAGTTTCAATAATTGACACCTTACTATTAAGGTCACAAGTGGAATCAGACTTATTGGGCACCTTGCTCACATAAACAGAATAGGAACACGGATGTGGCATTCCATTAAATTAACATATCAAGTCACTTCAACACAGATATGTCTTATAGAGTGATAAAGCTAATTAAGCTCAATCCATAGTCAGAGAGAAGCACCATAGCAGTTAAAGACAAAATAGTTAGTTATTTGCTTATTACACTGGAATGTGAGACATAACATATGATTTTTTTAATATATATTTTTTTTTTTATTATGTTTTGTGTTAGCTGCATATTAAAAATTCTTGGGATCATTTAGATGGGACAAAAGAGTTAATAGTTCCCGATTCAAAAACTAATCAATACCTGACCAACTATACAAGTGAGGGATGTATAGACCTGGATATAAAATGATTGATAATGATTGGATATAAAATGATTTTATGCAGAATTTTCAGATAGCTAGAGGTAGGATATGAGATTGGTCAGATTGAAAATATTAGATTCATTACATTGAATAGCATAGTGTATGACTATGGAATGGGGTGGGTTAATTTTCTTCTAAGCTGATCATTGGAAAGATATAATGTACCTAACAGCGGAAATATAATTGAAGTTACTGTTAATATATTATCAAAATCATTCAATCGATACCAAAATTTATACAGGTGAAGAATGCATGTTTCATCATTAACATGGATGCAATTATTTATATAGTGATCAAGTGAAAAATATTTAGTTATCACATTGTGTCAACAGGATTGGTGGAGGATGTTAATATTTTTGAGCAAATAAACTAAATGACCCTCACTGTGCAGGTTAGGTGTGTGTTATCATAAACTATGCCAAGAACTATAAACATAATCAATGGAAATATTTGAGTCATAAAATCGGATAGAATGGGGTTAATCTTACCCAAAATAAATAACTGATAAACACAAAAAGTCTATAAAAAGCATGTCATTGGATTTAGAAACCCATACAATAAGTCAGTCTCTAATGTCATGAACCTGTTTCAACAGAGGGGTTAAATTAATTTTGTACAGAACACAGAATGGACCAGAGATTCATCAATCATGGTCTTGTCAATTTTTTAGAGATGCTAGCACACTGTGTGTGATAGAGTCTGAGAGTCAGGAGAGAAATTTTATTAGTGTTGAGAGATTTGTTTGATCAGGTGTTCTGGTCCATACAGGAGAGAACCATGCACTATCACTGTGATATGTATCTAAAGAGATTTTACTCTGTGAGCCATGGTATTTACCTAATGTCAAGCTAAACAAAACTCATTTCCAATAAGACACTGGCTGTGTAATAAGATCTCCTCTTCTAAGCTAACAGAGCCTGCAGGCATTAATTAGATTATCAGCTACTTGAATTTTAAATGGCCATAACTCTGTTAAAATATACCAGATCAAACTCAAATTTGAACCTGATCTGTATTTCGGGGTGAAGACCATATGTACCAAATTTGGTGCTGATCAGATGAAAATATTTAAGTCAACACAGCTTGGATGAATTCTATTTAAAAACAAGAGCAGAAAGGGTTAACTAAACGATACCAAAAACCATAAAGATGAAAAACGTGCTAAGAAACACCTAGGTAAGAAATATGAGGCATATCAGAAGAAAAACAGTTTGACTTAGATGCATCAGATAGCATTTGTGTGCAGGGTTAATTATTTTCTAAACCAATCAACCAATCGATACCAAAAACTATACAGGTGAGGGGTGTGTCATTATAAACCTACATATCAAATATGAAAACAATCGGACAAAAAATACTTTGGTTACAGCATCGGATAGCTCATGCCTATGTGCGGATGCAAAGGGTTAATAATTTCTAAACCGATCAACCGATCGATACCAAAAACTATACAGGTGAGGAGTGTGTCATCATAAACATGCACATAAAATTTTAACAAGATCCGATAAAAAATATTCAAGTAAATGAATCGGATAGCAAGTGTCTACGGACAGACGGACAGACGGACGGACGGACGGACGAACGACGGATGGTTGATCCGGACGTCGGCATTATGTGTACCATACATGGTATGGGTACACATAAAAATGATTGAACACTCCATTGAATGTTCTCATCAAGCCTTGAAATATGGTGAGGTGTAAGCAGAATGAGGTCCCCAGAGGGTGAATTTGGTGATGCTAGCCCGCTATGCGGGGTAGCATCACTAAATTCACCCCCTGGGTACCTCATTCTGCAAATGACAGACACCCTATTTCAAGGCTTGGTTCTCATAGCGGTGAACATCCATACCAAATTTCATTAAGATCCGGCAACCTATGGTTTAGATATCTGCTCAGATAGACCAAAAACCAACATTTCCAGATAAACAAAGATGAGTAACTCTAGAACAGAAAACCCGAATAAAACGTTTGAACACTCCTCTGAATGTCCTCATAGTGGTGAACATCCATACCAAATTTCATTGAGATCTTACAACTGGTGGCAAAGATATCTGCTCAGATGGACAAAAAACCAACATTTCCAGATAAACAAAGATAAATAACGATAAATCTAAACAAAATATTTGAACACTCAATTGAATTTAATCATAGTATTGAACATCCATTTCAAAATTTCATTGACATCTGACAAACAGTGGTGGATAAATCTTTAACAAAGACAGGGATTTTTCTGCCTATTTTGGGAATGGGTCCGGGTCCGTTCGAATTGGGAAAAATGTGTCTTTACAGACCAAAATTGGGAATTTTCCATGTTTTAGAAAAATTCAATTAATCACTGTTACACACAAGTAAATTGTACTAATACCGTAATTTTCGGTGTATAATGCTACTTAAACACAGGTAACTCAAAGATGGAGAAAAATCCCAGCCCATTGGGGTCCATTTCTCAGCCTCGGGTAATTTGAAAATTCACAGATAACGGAAGGATTCAAGCCATCCACCAAACTTCGACGGAAAAACGGTAATAATAGTGCGGGGGGGGGGGGGGGGGGGGGGGGGGGGGGTTCCGGCAAATGTTTATAAAATTAACAGTGGGGACAGCTGGTGAGGACGTGAAATTTTTATATTTTATACATAACTCGGCAAGCTTTTTCTTCTCCGCAAGATTATATTTTTGTTTAAATGGAGCCCCACGCTGCCACAGTAAAAAATGTGTATTCCGGTAACCACATGGTGCGTCCCCCCTAATAATGAGATAATCCTGCTGAAAACGTGCGCAAATGTCATGGATACACGGCTTAATCGTAAACCGATGAGTCCACTTTTAACGGAATGCGGGGGGATGTGTATCCACAGTAAAAAATGTGTATTCTGGTAACCACATGGTGCGTCCCCCCTAATAATGAGATAATCCTGCTGAAAACATGCGCAAACGTCATGGATACACGGCTTAATCGTAAACCGATGAGTCCACTTTTAACGGAATGCGGGGGGATGTGTATTCTGGAAGAACATGGTGCGTCCCCCTGATAATGAGATAATCCTAGCAACCACGTGTGCGAAAGTAATATATATATACTGGCTTACAAGTCGGATGCGGCCACTTTCAAATGAATGCGGGGAGGTAAACACCTGGCTCGCCCTGCTATGTTTATTTGTGGGAATTCCTCTCAAGCGAGTGACGTATTTACTATAATAACTGTCAAACTTTGATAATTATTCAATAAACCCGATGATATTATATACCTGCCTGCAATTGGGAATTTGGTGGTTGAAAATTGGGAATAAAGGTGCCTTTTTCCCATTGGGAATGGGGCCGTGTACCGGACCCTGAGGACACCTAAAAAAATCCCTGAAAGATAAATAACTCTAGAACGGAAGACCCGAAGAAAAAAAGCTTGATTGAACATATTTATTGTGACCCAATTATTACAACATAGTATGATATCAGCATATATATATAGACATATTGAATGAGGGTGCACAGGGGATTGGAACATTATAAGTTATATAACTTAAAATAGTTCCGCTCCCTGTTCAAGCCTTGAAATAGGGTGTCTGTCATTTGCAGAATGAGGTCCCCAGAGGGTGAATTTAGTGATGCTACCCCGCATAGCAGGCTAGCATCACCAAATTCACCCTCTGGGGACCTCATTCTGCTTACACTTCAGCAGAATGAGGTTCCCAGAGGGTGAATTTGGTGATGCTAGCCCGCTATGCGGGGTAGCATCACTAATTCACCCTCTGGGGACCTCATTCTGCAAATGACAGACACCCTATTTCAAGGCTTGTCCATGTTCACTGAATATTTATACATAAAAAGTTTCTGAAACGCGTAGAAATGCTTGAACACTCCATTGAATGTTCTCATGGTAGTGAACAACCATACCAAATTTCATTGATATCTAACAACCAGTGGTTGAAATATCCGCTCGGTCTGATGGACGGAGAATCTGACGCATGTAATTTAGTTAACCCACCATTTCCTTCGGTCATGGGGGGTATAATAATTCTTAAATGTTGGGATAATTAGTAATTTTACATAGTTGGAAAGGTTATTTGAAATAGGTTAAAGAATTTGTAGAAAACATACCTTCTCAGTTCTTATCTCCTCATGTTCTGTGTGTCGCACTGACTCCGAAACAGTTTCGTCTTTTTCTTTTTCAAGTTCGACAACGGAATCTTTGAGGTCGGCAGCAAGCGAGAAGTCTTGGTTTTTGACGGCATTGTCAAGGTCTTCCTTCACCTGATTAAGTTTAACACGAATCCCAGCAACCTACAACGAAAAAAGTGAGATAATAATATGAAGCTATGAATGCAAATAAATCGTTAAAAGCACAAGTTGAAATCCAATGCGACTGGGCCGATGAAACAAAATATTAATGTCTTTTAGCCTTATAAGAGTCTTTTTGAATCAAATTTTATTTAAAACATTTATTCAAGGACTTTTAAAAGGCTTTCACCCTCATTTGAAAATTCTTCGTCTACATGTCATAGGCCAAAGGTAAATTTTTTTTTTTTAGAAAATGGCCAAAGTTTTTTTTACCACAAAATCGACATCTATATAGAATGTTAGATGTTAAATAAAACAGTCCTTCGATTCTGAAAAATGCAGGAGTGTGGTTGGTCACTCGCCTAACCTGAAACCCAGGCGTGTGATTTTGGTGGATATTTCGGGGGTATAAAATGACGAACGAAGACTCAAAATTAAATCAATTTTATCACCATTGTGATTCATCTTGTACACATGTACATGTATTCTAACTATTCTTCACATTGAAGTAATTAAAACTCCATTCTTAATTTTCGTCATAATGCTTCCGTTGGATGTAAGTTGTTATGAAATGCGGTCAGAGACCACATAACCACGTGAGAGTTTCCTGTTGTGTGAACTCTATCGATATTTTTTAAAATAATGTTTGATTGCCCCGAACTCAAGTTTCAATTTCTATTCATCTTCACCGTCCATCATGGGCGGCTTCTTTTAGAACGCAACACATGGTACCAAAATTACTTTGTGTTGGTGATGGGGTGAACGGTGGGATTAATTTAAATATGTCATGTTGGTAACAATATCTAGCCGAAAATTCCTCAGACCTACAGACGAATGCGACGACATCGCTAAACGCACCTGACTATAATAATGTTCTAGCGCATGCGCAAAACTTAAAACAACTACTTCCGTCATATACGGCGTGTCCGTCAGTCTTCTCAAGCAAACAAGGTTGATCGTTATCATAAACCCTTTTTCAATCGTGTGCCGAATATCGCCGAGGAGTGTGATTAATTACTCGCCAATATTTAATTTCAGGCGTGCTATGGTGCGCGAGTGCGATCGCACGCCTCATAATCGAAGGCCTGATAAAACAGAAATATTCATTAATTGTGAGACCAGAAAATGAGGATTCAATTAAAATAACTTTGGCCAAAAAAATCAGAATTGGCCAAAGATTTTACGGCCCAGTGTGAACACTGCCTATCATCAAGACGCAATAATTAAATAAAAAAAAAGAATGAAAGATCCCTATTACCTTAAGATCGAGTTTTCTCTGGTCGTCATCCGATAGTGTCTTTTCAGCAGCAACAACTGGTATCTTAATATCGGATATAGTTTCAGCGATGAATGTGACGAACGCTTCATTGCTTCCTTTCAGACCAATTAGCCTTGGTATTATATACTCAACGATTCGATCACTGATGTGACTGTACAGCAGCAAGTCATGCAACATAGTTTCAACTTCTCTTCTGCAACAGTAAAGTTCAAGACAGGTGATAGCTTATTGTGATCTGGTTCTCCTTAACCCTTTCAGTGCCAAGTCCGATTTTTGTATCAACCCATATTTCCTTGATCATTTTTCAAATTTATTTATTATAATAATGTGATACATTGATGGAAAGAGCTCAAGGAAATATGGGTTGATACATAAATCGGACTTGGTACTGAAAGGGTTAAATCACCCGTTTTTAATTCCTGAATGGATGGTCAGGCTTTTAGATAGTGCCTTCAGAATAATCGAGATTCGATGTCGATATCGTCAATTCAAATATTTTCAAATATAAAATATTTGATATTACTTTAATAATGGTGCATTCGCTTATATATGCGTTGGCTTGCAAGGTTAAAGGTACTCAATCTGATTCGATGGTCCCCATATCATCAGATTCCAACAACAACAAAAACAAAAAAAATTTAAATGCCGCTTCAGTTATCAGAATCGATTAATTGCCCAAAAATAATGCTAACTATAGTATAAAATTGCCCAAACTTGTTATGTATCAACATTTTGTTCAAAGAAATATGGCCAGATTTTAAAATATCTTAACACCCAAAGCCACTTGATTTTAGAGTTATCCATCTTCATCCGAAATTTGGTCTGAGACCAACACCTTGACGAATTTTTACTAGGCCAAGAATAATTACATATCTCTAGAATTAACAAACTTCAATAATGATATCTGATCACTCTGAGCTTTGATGGGTGGGTTCCTTGACTAGAATCAAATATTTATACCCCCAAAGCCAAAGAAATAGTAATTTGGGAGCATTAATTCGAATTTTGCATCTTTAAAGTGATATGAAAGAAACACTCCGGTTGGGTGATCAAATAGAAATGGAGAAGAATCTTGCTCAAAGTAGTTATTTTTATGATTATTAATCCAAATTTACAGCACACACTTGGTGATTTCTTATATATTAATTCAATGCAATGAGTCTCGATGGCGAAACAATTTGCGTTAATTTATCGCCGATTGTTGCGTCCCGAATCGTGATGTAAATATTTACAATTGAGCGTAGTTCAGATGGTTATATCTATGGAGTTGTATGGTCGATTTCTAAAAGATATTTTCAGCAATATTAGTAGAATGCTACACTCCCGCAGCTGACATAGCACCAGAGTACTATTAAACTTATCAGTTTCATGCACCTGAACAAGTGCATAATATGTCTTTAAGGTAAATATTGTTATGCCAATGCATTCTCTTATATATGTGAGGCTCCCTATGGGAGACTCACATATATGAGAGGATGTACTAGCAGAACAAAATCAAGGTAAATATTGTTAGGCCAATGTAATTTGTTATGCATATATACTAGTAATAGAATGCATTGGCACATGGTTTTCGCAAAATGTCAGGAAGCTCCAGTCATGGAAGGGTTAATATGGAAGGCTTAACCCTTTACCCAACAGAATGGCCCTGTGCCAATGCATTCTCTTATATATGCGAGTCGACCATAGGTCGCCTCGCATATATAAGAGAATGCATTGGCTTAACACATTAAAAATTATAAAATTGTTAAAGAATGTAAGAAAAAATTGTAAAAAGTGTTAAAAAAAGATTTGTTTTAGGCCAATGCATTCTCTTATATATGCGAGGCGACCTATGGTCGACTCGCATATATAAGAGAATGCATTGGCACAGGGCATAACGTAACTATCACAATGTGGTCAAGGAGCCGATTCCAATGATATCCATATTTGTATGGTTCTATTGAGACAGACCGAAGATATTTTAGGCTGTTGAAGCTTTATTTGGCCGGTTTTGGCCGGATTGTTGGGTAAAGGGTTAAAACTAACCTCTGAACCTGGTCAGTGACATCGACATATTTGAGCATGGTGAGAAGTTGCTGCAGAATAAATTCCTTCTCTATGAGCACCTCTAACTCATTATAATCCTGTATCTTCTCTGCGAATCTGAAAATAAAAAATATCACTGAGATATCGTCATGTGTCATGAACAATTTTAATGAATTGAAATACCTAAACCCTGTTTAAGCCTTTAATCAAAATTGATTTTGGAATAATAAAATAATAGGAATCAAAATCTATTTCATTCAGAATAAGTCTGATCGGTCTCATAACTACTTGAGGCACCCAGATTATCATGCCTCAAGCAAGAATGTTTTGAAAATCAAACACAGGGCATTTTTAAGATTTGAAATATGACATTCCGTTCAGTTAAGTGTTTTGTAAAATCTTTACTTTTCATGCAATCTTGAACCTCTGAAGAAATGGAGAAACTCATCAATAAATGTACAGTAATGCCCTAAATAAACGACTCCTTAACCACAGCAGAATTATGGGTAACTTTCCAGGATTTAGTCGGAAATATGGCTTGTTGCCATTCATCGGAAAGCTCTCACTGAGAGATAATCGGGAGGGGTTGGTGTGGCAAATTGTGGGCGAAGTGACTTCACAAGCTTGGAATGGATGGGGACAAAAAAATACCCAGATAATCCTGTTATTACGTCGAGCTCTTGTCAGGCATATAAAAATCGCGTGCTTTGAGCTGCTATAGATGACATAAAAAGGCCGTTATAAACACGTGCTCACGTCCGGTGTGGATTGACCATATATAAAACAGGGAATGATAAATAAAGATAATTTTATTTTCCAGCTAAAGTTGACCACTAGTTAACCATGCATCAACAATTATATTGGCTTAGATCTGAAAGATATCAAAATGGACATGGCTAAAAGACGCATGTAAACTTGATTCTGCTTGGGTTACGTGTCAAAATTTACATGTGTCGCTATTTTGATTTGTACTGATTAAAATGATTATCACATGCGGATTAGATGTAAGCCAGTGAGGTTGATCAGGAATATTTCATGGTATAAAAATGTTTCATGTGTTTAAATTGCAAATTTCCTATACCATTGTTGGTTGTGGTATGAAATATTGTCAGTACATTTATTTTACAAGCAGAATTAACTTGATTATATTCTACCTACAATCAAGTCTGAGTTTAGTGTGTCTGTCATTTGCAAAATGAGGTCCCCAGACGGTGAATTTAGTGACGCTATCCTGCATAGCAGGCTAGCATCACTAAATTCACCCTTTGGGGACCTCATTCTGCTTTGGCCTCATCTTCTCTGGAAAGTTTCTTTATTATTAAATTTCTATAGACACTTCTTCACATTGATTCTATTTCTTTTTTAGTTTAGTTTCTCTATATCCCCAAATTAGCAGACGACACATTGCATAATCGAGGATCCCAATGGGTGTACATCACAAGATTCACCATTTGGGAACTTCAATCTGAGTCTATGTCTGCCATAGCAGATGAGGTCATGTAGAATGAGGTCCCGAGAGGGTGAATTTGGTGATGCTAGCCAACTGTGCAGGCACACTAAACTCAGGCTTGCCTAGAATATCAATTTTATGAAGTACCAAGTGACAATACTCCCACAGTACTAACTACTTAAAGATGGATTATGATATCTCTTCCTAAATACATTTTATATAGCTTCCGGGGTATAAAATAATATACAGCCCACATTTCTCACGACAATAAGCTTATTGCTGTGGCCAATTCAAGGACTTAATAAATATGAGTCGAAGACACCTGTCTGGAAATGCTTCTATCAATCTAAATTAATTTTATATATTTTCTTAAAAATGGCGATAATCAATACGGACATTTTTTCATTATATTTTAAAGAACATACAGTGATGAGACATTCAGGCGATCTCAGATAGCAATAGAGTTACCCCGCTAGTTACTCTCCGTGAGCCGTACATGTCCCAAATTGATTGTATGTATTATACTCAAATATTCGAAATAAAATCAATATTAATTGATAGAAGCGTTTCTGGACAGGGGTCTTCGATTCATATTTATTATTTTATAACCAGGAAACTATACAAAACATTTTATAGGAAGAGACAGACCATCTTTAACCTTTCAGTTTGTTAAAATAAAAAGGTAATTATGGTTCTTTGACTTTTTCTACTTAATATATATTATGAATTGTACGTGACACGTAGTGGAGCAACCACACATGCTGTGCCTCAAATTTGACTTTTATCAGCGACATAACGCTAAAAATAATTTATGTAACATCATGCAGTGGTCACGACGGAGACGACATGACATCTTGACAAGATGTGTCGTGGATTGTGCAATCTTGTTTGGATTCTGGCCCATAAATCCAAAATGATGTCAGCAATGATGTCAGCAACCGTGTCATGGCGTCTTCATTTTTCGTTTTCATTAAGCTAAGCAACAAAATTGGTCTAAATCAAATTAATAGGCCTAAGTCATACGGGAATTCTTCGTAAGGCCTAAAAAAAAAATACATTTGTTTCCGCTAACGAGCTGAAAAAAATTAGGGTAGGTAGGTAGGCTTAACCTTTTTATCTTTAAAAATAACTGTATAATACTTTTCAATAACCCAAACTATGCACTTCTTAGCCCTAATCAGGTTAACCCAAATGACAGAGGAACTAGAAACTCAATCTTACATATGCTTCAATATTTACATATATACTAGTCTATATACTAAATATAGTCTTTGATAATCCTAATATTTCCCATATGGTCTGGCGACAACTGGAGTCAGTCCAGCACCACTGCTCTGTCACATATTGGAGTGACCGTCTTGTACCGATCTCTTAATGATGGCTTCACAACCCCACCTTCTCCTCCACATTCAGTGAAGGATCTAGGTATTTTTTGGGGACACCTGTTTTTGGGCAATGATATGCCAAAGGCATAACCTGAAGGCCTGAGCGGAGGAAGGTTTGGGAGGGGTGACCCCCTGCTGATGGTGGGGGTTCTCCCCCTGGAAAAAATTTGGAAATCCATTGCATTTAGAGCAAATCTAGGGCACTTTGAGTCAGTATTTTGAATTTTACTGAGAGGTCAATTTGATCAAGTTTCTCAAGCATAACTTTGGAATTTTTGTTATATATGTATGGATTGGAAATGCTTATGAGTTATTGTCAGATATCTTTTGGTTCAATGGATTATGCTTATCCTGCTTGAAATGAGACTTACCATTATCACTCTAATTCATATAATAGGCTATTTTATAAAATTCAAGTGAGACATACATAATATACTACATGTAGTACAGAAACAATTTCTATTAAGTTAGTAATTACTATTTATAGTACTAATCTCTATGTTAATTTTTCATTTGGTATTATGAGATCCCCCCTGATAACCAGGTTGATTCGATCAAATTGTTAATGTTCCTGTACTGTATTTGATTGAAATACTGAAGTCTGAAGGCTGAATCATAACAAACCTGAACTGAAACTAATTGAAGTTTTCACAGATGAAAGCTAGATAAAGCCAAACATACTTTACAGTATGATTCCAACCTTTAAACTTAAAATTTTTTATTTTTTTTTTGGTCCAATTTTTTTTTTTTTTTGCAATGGCAATAAAGCGTTTAGGGTCGGGGTTTAAAATAGGGTCGGTCGGGTTAGCGGAAACAAACGTCTTTTTTTTTTAGGCCTAAGTTGTGAAGTAGCTACTTTCATTTTCACTTCGATGCTCCATTCCCGATTCTGCATTTTGGCAATCTCAACACTGTTGCTAACCGGAAGTCACATGACAATTTCTCCAAGATCCATACCAGCAATCTTTGAAAAATCAATGAAGGATATAGAAAAAAATATATGACGTCATTCACCTGTGCCTAAACTATAAACAACCACATGCACCTGCGGCACGCTGGTGGTTGCTGTTACCGTGGACATTCAGAATTTGGGATTAAATTATAGGCTGATTTTAATACTACTAGGGACTAGAAATAATCATTTGGTTGCAAGATCTTTCCACAGCTTTCCCCATATTATTTAACCCTTTCATGGCGGGAGCTGCACTGGTGCAACATTAAAGATCCTGTGCCAGTGCATTTATTTTCTTATATATGTGAGTCTCCCATAGGGAGCCTCGCTTATATGACAGGAATGCACTGGCTTACAAAGTCAAGGTAAATATTGTTAGGCCAATGTATTCTCTATAATATACGAGTCTCCTTATGAGAGACTCATATATATATAAGAGAATGCATTGGCACAGGATTTTCGCAAAATTGCAGGAAGTTCCAATCAAGAACGGGCTAAACTTCTAGCGTAATCCCTGTTATATTTCAACAATAAGTTAGGCCAGTTCCATTCTAAAAAATTCTAAAGAAGTATATACATGAATAAAAGAGTCATCTATTCTCTATAGAAACGGCCAGATTGCTTTCAAGAAACATTAATTATGGAATACTTATACATACCCACATATATACTGGAAGAATTCCATGGTATCGAGTAGTTTATTGTCTAATTGATGGGATATTTATACATGTCTGCAGATATACTGGCAGAATTTCATGGTGTCCGGTAGTATTTTATCTAATTTATGTGATATTTATACATACCCGCGGATATACTGGCAGAATTTCATTGTGTCCGGTAATATTTTGTCTAACTGCTCTTCGAATTCCACTCCCAGCATCTTGGTGTGGCCGCATAAAACTTGCCAATAGAAGACATTCTCAACTGATAGCTTCTCGTACTCTATAACTAGACTGTAAATTAAAAAAATTTAAACTAATTTCAATAACATGAGACAAGTCAATCTAGGTGCACACCAATGTCCTTCAGAAGCACAAGCCTGAATCAAATTTTCTGAATAGTTAAGGTGAAAATTACCTAAGACTGTAAGTAAAGTGTCTGAAATTTGCAGAATGAGATCCCCAGAGGGTGAATTTAGTTATGCTACATCGCACAGCGGTCTAGCATCACCAAATTCACACTCTGGGGACCTCGTTCTGCTAAGGCCTCATCTTCTGGGAAGTATCTATAACATTGTTTTTAGTTACTTTTTCCGTTCAGTTTCTGTATCCCTTAATTTGCAAAAGATAAAATGCATAATCGAGGTGAATAATGGGTGAACATCACCAACTTCAACTGGGGAATTTCAATCTGATCCCAGGTCTCTTATACCAGTTGAGGCCTAAGCAGAATGAGGTTCCCAGAGGGTGAATTAGGAGAAGCTAGCCAGCTTAACGGGATAGCGTCACTAAATTCACCCTCTGGGGACATAATTCTGCAAAGGACAGACGCACTTTAGGCTTGCTTTAGGTCAAAAAAAAAAAACTTCTTTGTTTCCACGATACCCTGCCTGGCTGAGATTTTCTTGCCTGCTTCAATTTTCTCCAGAAGGCTAGTCTATAGTTACCTGTTAGAGTGTCAATGTGAATATTTATCATTTTTCCCAATCCCAAAAATAAGTCGGTTATTAATCTCAACGTTGGTAGTGATCTTACTGCAGAGTGAATTAATTCAAGGGACAGCATGATTTTATCCAATGCTTGGCTCATTTACAATTTTCAATACACATTGACCTACCATATTCCATGACTACACTATTATATCGCTTACAGCTGAAAGGTTTTGGAGAGAAAAAAAAATTGGGGACAAAGAATACATGTACCGTACTTACTTATCATCAAGAATGTCAAAGGTCTCTATGAATGCCGTTATCTCGAGTGATTCAAAGAACATCTTGAGCATTGAGAGACAGACAGAACTGCTGTCCTCTACATCCAGGCACTCGAGAAGCTTGAGCATGTTATCTCCGACATTACGAAGCCAGGCGTGGATCAGCTTATTTTTGCACACATCTCTAACGACAGCTAAAAATAAAATATTTCGCGTATCAAACGAAAGTGTCCATGACACTGTAGCTCAACTTGGAAATGGAATAATTTCATGTGTTACAGTCAATGGAGTGATTAGGAATGTGGAAAGTTGAAAGGCCTAGTTATGCAAAGAGTAAAATCCAAGATGGCCACTGGCAGCAATGTTTTTTTGGCCGAATGACACCAAAAAGACTCGTTCCCATTTACATGTCATTGTTAACATCCATGACAAATTTCAGTCACAAGCTTAACACTCACAAGCTCTGTCACTGAGACCGTCCTGTAAGATCTGTATTCTTTGTGGGATAGTTAATGCCTTGACATGCACCTTCTCTGATAAAACTAGATATGACATGCTCCTGACTTTATCATTGACATCCCTCGTCCTCTCGATAATCAGTGGCAATGTCTTCAACGTCGGAGCAATACTGGATAGCACTGCCTTCCGAACCTCAGGAGTCGGGTCGTGGCTAATCAGGAAAGAATATGCTGCAAGTAGATAGAGTTGGATCATCACTACTGCATGCAATAAAAAAATTTAATTATGAAAAAAACATAACACAAATTTTAAAACTTCACCAACTGATTTCCCTTCGTTTTAATCGTAAAAATTATGTAATACGATAAACGTTTCAGAGCAAAGACAGCTGTAGATGTGGAAATTTTATGCGACAGAGATTAAAAAATTTGAACCGACACAAACCAAACGATCTCCAATTTATCGAAAAATATAAGAAACAAAACACATATTTTCAGTGCTATATTGACGAATTTGTTCAATATCTTCCGCATATGTGTGTTTTGATATACCTCTTACCAAATAATGTATACGTAATTTTGGGGTCCGAATGAGCCATATCCATTAACCCTTTACCCAACAGAACGGCCCTGTGCCAATGCATTCTCTTATATATGCGAGTCGACCATAGGTCGCCTCGCATATATAAGAGAATGCATTGGCTTAACACATATTAAAGAAAAAATGGTAAAAAGTGTTAAAAAAAAGTTTTTTTTAGGCCAATGCATTCTCTTATATATGCGAGGCGACCTATGGTCGACTCGCATATATAAGAGAATGCATTGGCACAGGGCTAACTGTAACTATCACAATGTGCTCAATGAGCCGGTTCCAATGATACCCATATTTCCATGGTTTTATTGAGACAGACCGAAGATAATTTAGGCTGTTAGGGCGTTTCTGGGCGTTCTGTTGGGTAAAGGGTTAAAGGCATGGATGGCCTTCGTTATAGGTTATAATTTAAAAATAATAGTTACCAACTTATGAAAATTTCCTCAAGAATGTACTAATAGTATAGTATAATGATAGAATGAATGCGATATTATTTACAAATCACTTTGTGTGAGCCGAGCATTTGTTTATACACAGCACATAAATAGTGAGCGATAAGCAAAACCCCATGGTGATTTTTTTAGGAGAGTAATTCACGGTGACCCAGTCAACACCTAAATCTTGAGAGGCGAAGATTAGCGAACATTATACTTAACAGATGTGACTATTTAGAAAGCAATACCCACCGCCAACAATTACCATATCGTTAAACATACACAAGTGAGTTATATACCTTTTATTATAGGGCAGTCCTTATCTCGTGGATCTTGTAGACGAGACAGGGCTAAGACAGCATTCATTCTAACAGCGGGAATCACATCCTTCATCCTCTCCAACATACACTCATATATCCGATCATACAGCTCGTCATCTATGTCAACATCATCGCCCAAACTGTGTAATATCTTATGAATGAGTTGACACGATCGGAAACGGATAGCTTTGTTGTCAACATCGTGGTGCTGAAAGTAAAAGAAGAAACTAAACTATAAAAGAAAAAGAAACATTCTAAAGAAACTATAAAACTTGATAATAAACATATTTTCCAGAGAAGATGAGGCCTAAGCAGAATGAGGTCTCCAGAGGGTGAATTTAGAAATGCTAGCCCGCTGTGCAGGGTAACATCACTAAATTCACCATCCGGGGACCTCATTCTGCAAATTTCCGGCACCATATTTTCAGGCCTAGCTCCCTTAGGAAATGTTCAGATAATAAGTTCAGCAAAAGGCCATGTACCATTGGCTACAGTAATGCCCTAAGTAATCGACTCCTTACCCACAGCAGAATTATGGGTAACTTTTCAGGATTTAGTCGGAAATATGGCTTGTTGCCATTCATCGGAAAGCTCTCGGGGAGAGCTTTCCGATGAATGGCAACAAGCCATATTTCCGACTAAATCCTGAAAAGTTACCCATAATTCTGCTGTGGGTAAGGATTCGATTACTTAGGGCATTACTGTATATGTTGAACTTATCATCTGAACATTTTCCACCAACGAATAGGAATACTTCTACACTTTTATTTAATATCTGTCGTCTGGTTAAATTTCCTGAACATCTCTCCTGATAAATAATAGACCATTCCAATGTTTACCTTTATAACTGAATGGGACAATCCATTTAGTAAATAAAGGGTTCAGGCTGACTCGAGTAGCTTCTCAAACATTTTGTTCCTCCATCACTTGATTTAAATACACAACACAAATACATCTGATTCTGTGACACTTCTGTACACTGAAATGACTCAAACATACTAGTATTTCATGATGAAATATCAGGTCACCAAATATCAAGAAATTCTGTTGAATATAGCTCAAGTTATCATCCGGACAACACAAAAACAACCATTTCTGAGTAAAAAAAGGGGAATAACTCCGTCAAAAATCATCGGACAGTTACCGAATTCGAACTTGAGGTGCCCTTTCTCACATATAAACTATATACCAAATCCCATGGAATTCTGATTAATATTATTAAAGTTATGATCCGGACAAGGAATCAGACGAACACACAAGTATCAGGGAAAAAACATATGGGAATAGACAATTTTCTACCACACATATCACAATTTGTTATCTTATCATTTTTAGTCTATATTTGAAAATTATTTTTTTATTTTTTCGACCAACAGACCCAGTTTTCTTATTTTAAAAATCCACAAATCATCTTAAAGTGATGTGAAACACTCCGGTATGGTGATCAAATAGAAATGGAGAATAATATTGTTCAGAGTACATGTAGTTAGTTTTACAAATATTATATCTAAATTGACAACACACACCGTCATTCGTATATATTAATTAAATGCAGTGACTGCCGATGGCGAAATCGTTTTCGTTAGTTTATCACCGATAGAAGCGTCCCGATTCGAGTAGTAAATATTTACAATTTAGTGTAGTTCAGACAATGTTTTCTATGGAGTGGTATGGTCGATTTGCTTGAGATTTTCGGTGATGTTAGTAGAATGCTACATTCCTCCAGTTGACATAGCACCTGAATACTAACTTACCAGTTTCTAGCACCCGAACAAGTACATAATATGTCTTTAATAAATAACAAGAGCATAACTGGAATGTTTAGTTTACTAGTACTTGTAAAATTGTTATTATATCAGGTTAATTCTAAGTCGAATAAAAGGTCACTGACCAAAATGTCCCCTGACAAAGGTGGTAGATTTCAAGGATTATGGGCTTCAGATTCCTATACTACAAACTGTAGGAGTGGTTGATTACACCAACATGATAGAAAGTGCATAATCACTTAATATGTTGCACATCTTCAATGTGTCGAGAAAGCCTTGAAATACTAGTAGGGTGTCTGTCATTTGCAGAATGAGGTCCCCAGGGGGTGAATTTAGTGATGCTACCCCGCATAGCGGGCTAGCATCACCAAATTCACCCTCTGGGAACCTCATTCTGCTGAGGAATAAGAGTACAGGGTGGACAATTCTACTAAATCCAAAAAGAGTACAGGGCGGTATAAGAGTACAGGGTGGCAATTTACCACATGGAAGCAAATCTATCTGAAATGCAATAAGGTCAATAATATATATTTCTCAAATTTTGCACTGTTTGTTGTCATAGGAGTTACCAAACAGACCTCCAGCAACATGTTTGTACTATCTTTTCCTGATCTGAGTAAAGGCTCCAACAATTCTGATAATCCTACATGTATATTATAAACTTCTAGACAATCCCCCTTTTAAAACTAGAGGTGTGACTGTCTCAATGCGACTACGGATACCCCCTTGTTTTTAAAATACTAAGATGTTTTACATGTCAGTAAACATTTAGTTAAAATAATAAAATAACAGTTCCCATTGCAGGTGTACAACCATAACCCTAATCTTAAACCTATTTACCAAAAAATGTAGGAATAAAAGCTTGGACAAAATTATGTATGTTGCGAAAAAAATTATAAGTCGAAAAATGGGAATAACTCTACACAAAATATGTCGGACAGACATCATAATCGCAGGTGCACAGGTTCCCATGGTACTAAATATCAGTGCCAAGATTAAAAAACATTGACCGAAAAATGTAGGAATAAAAGCTCGGACAAAATTATGCATGTTGCAAAAAAAGTTTCTAAGTCGAAAAAGGGGGATAACTCCACCAAAAAAAGTCTGACAGAAGTCATAATCGCAGGTGCACAGGTTCCCATGGTGGTTGATGTCTGTGCCAAGTTTCACGGAAATTGATCAAAAAACGACTGAGAAAAACTCCGGACAAATTTGTGTCCACGGACGGACGACGGACAAGCTGACTCCAGTATACCCCCCTAACTTCGTTGCGGGGGGTATAATAAACATACAGACCCAAATAAGCACCATACAGGGCGGCAACTTTTCCAAAAATTAATAAGCATTAATAAGTATGCTTATTTGGACCCCAAGAGTAACAGTGGGAAATGGATATTTACCGTAAGTAGGAAGTCAAACAGCCTCTGGAGAAGATCGTTGCCAGAAAGCTCACCGACAGAAAGCTCACCGACATCTTCATTATTTTCACCTTCTGTGACCTTCCTTCTGTTCAATGACGTAGTGAACTCACAGATGAAAGCGATTGTGTTTTCGACAGCTGGTTCCCTCTCCAGGACGAGTAATGGGTATTTAATATAATGTGAGAATAGCTTCCAGAATTCATCAGCAGACGACTGTAGACAAATAACGTTAAATATTTAAAATTCAAGAGTCAGTTTAACCCATTTTATACTAAAGCATCATTGATGAGTAGTTGCCATTGGAAATTTTCAGATAATAAGTTTGACAAACGACCGTGAACACATTATCTAAACATTTCCCTCAATAAATAGGACTTTAGTTTATCTGCCTTCTGCTTTTATCATCTTCATCACTCAAAAAGAATAATAGACCATTTCCGAGGTACACTTTTTAACTGACTGGGAGAACCCATTGATTGTTCACTGCATAGTTCACACCTTCAACAATAATAAAAGCACAATAGTACACATATCACGATCTAAATAAGTCTAAATAAATATGACTTTTCAATGGTTGGTTATTTAATTTATACAAAACCTAAGTGAGCGTAATACATTGAATAAACATATAAATATGTTCTAATAACGAGGCTTTTCATGACAATACATTTCTGTGCGTCTTAGAGGTACTCAATCCGATCAGACGGTCCCCATATCATCAAGATACAACAACAACAACATTTCTTCAAAATACGATTTAGATATCAGAATCGATTAATTGCAACAAATTAATGCTAACCACTGTCAACTGGTATCAAATTCCCCAAAACGTGTCATTTATAAACATTTTGTTCAATGAAATATAGCTGTATAATCACTTTAGTTTCACAAAATTTGGCCATATAGCCACTTGATTTTAGAGTTATCCATCTTCATCCGCAATTTTGTCTGCGATCATCGGTTTTTCTGAGCTACAAATAATTGGACATCTCCAGAAATAACAAACTCCAAAAATCGATATCTGATCATTCTGAGCTCAGCTTTGATGGGTGGGTTCCTCGAGTCGAATCAAATAAGTTTTACCCCCAAAGCCAAAGAAATAGTAATTTTGGAGCATTAATTTGGATAATGCATCTTTAATATTTCAGAAGAATTAAGATCATCATAGTTACAGTACCTTCTGGAATATTTTTTTCATCTTTTTCCGAAGATCACCATGTTGATGCTGACTGTCCTGACACTTTTGAAAAATCTCTTTCATCTTATCCACCACCATAATTGCTGTTATCTGAAAGAAATCATTCAACCAGTGATGAATTGCAGGGGGAACGCAGGGAACGCCGTCCACCCATTTAATTGGTCCAGGTCAGACGAAAATGAAATAAATATATTATACTCTGCACCCGTCGAAATCGAACTTGGTGATCACATTGTGACTGATTGTGTGTCATACATACTGTTATGCCCTAAGTAAATGACCCATTAACTGCAGTTATAATCCGTTTACAACTGCGGTTAAACCGTAACCGCACCGCAGTTATTTGCCGTAACTGCGGTGGCATCGCAGTTACATGCGGTTAGGTTACCGCAGTTAATAACCCTTAACTGCGGTTACACCGCACGTAAACGTTAACCTTCCGGTATTTGAATATTTAATGGGAAAGAGAGGGATACTACCCATGCATCTACCAGTGTATGTTATCGTTTTGTGTTTTAGCGATCACGGCAAAGTGGTAACTTCATAATCGACCAGGAGTTGATTGTATGTTTTTGTTATCACCATCGGTACTCAACACGATATATTTTATGTTTTAATCCCGACTTATTGAAAACTGTATAATTTTGACGTATATTCTAGTATACCGGTACGTCCGTTGTTCGGCTTGTGAAAAAATACATGCTTATGTTTGAAGCAAAGTAGAGTGCTGAATTTAATACTAGTAATAGTACATACGCAATTCGTGAATCTCGCTGGCGTGTCACGTTTGTAGTTAATTATGATTATATAGCAACGAATGCAAGATCGGAAAACTTAAATATCGGTTTCCGATATCTGAATAATGCCCGATGTTTGAAGAGTGCGGTTGTTCCGTTTAAACGCATTTTGTGACTATGTATTGTTTCTCTCACTTTACATTTATGATGCATGTGTGGGACTCTAAACCCCACTTTATATTATTATATAAATATCCACTCAAATCCGTTTGAAATTCAGTGGCCATTTGATCCGTTTGAATGCGTTTTTTCCGTTTTGCGGTTGATCCATTTTAAAAGCGTTTTCCTTACATTGAAAGTGACAGGCACTCGTCAGCTAAATTGTCGAATAATTATATTTATATATAATTATATAAATATTTATTTTATTGATGGTCGAAAATGGGCCGTAAGGATTTCGATTACCCGTAGGGGTTAGCCCAACTGTTATTTTCACCAAAAGGCTACTATAAAGTATACAACATTATAATAAAAAGAAATCCAAAAATAAATAAAACACACAAAAACACTTTTATTTTTTCACACCATACTAGTACATCACAATCTTCCGTTTACCCAAAACAAAAAATATTGGTATATGAATGTCTTCTATTTATCCAAAATAAATAGAAGATCCACAGCAAAAAATATTGATATTGAAATGGACACTGGCATGTTATTTGTGCTAACTTAATTGTCTAACGAGCATGGCAACTAAAACATGACACGCCATATACGCCATATGGTATCTGTTCCATTAAGAGCGACATATACCGGTTTAACCGCGACGTATCCGTTTTAACCGCACAATTTATTCGGTTCTCTTGCGTTTTAAACGCATCTTATAACCGCGGTTAGGTTAAAACGGAACGCAGTTAAACTGGGGTGCCACTTCAGTTAGATGGGCCATTTACTTAGGGCATAACAGTAGCAAACTATTGATAACTGTGCAAACACATGAAAGTGCTTAAACTCTATTGGCACCATTGATAGGGCGATGAGTACTTAAGTCGCGCTTAATGAGTAAATAATATATATACATCTGATGACGTTGGAATTTCGTTGCGTTTAAGTTCGTCGCGTGTACCTTAATTTAGCTTTAACGTCATATACCGTAATGAGCGGTGTTACCTGCATAATCACAACAATATTACGATGTCTAAGAGTAACTTGTCTTCATTTTTCAAGAAACAAAATACAAATAAATCGACTGTTACAATGTCACACGTGTTCTGTGAAGTAATCAGAGGGCCTCGTTTGTACTAAAAAATTCAAAATTTTCCCACCTAGAGGGGGACACCCCCCTCTCGTACTCTCCCCCAGCGACATGTTCCGCATCGGTCATCGCTTTGCGATGAATGGACCGTCCACCCACCTCTTTATTTGGCAATTCATCACTGCATTCAACCAAACCAAATCAATTGGAGCATCAAATCTTATATAAAACAGACACTTTGGACATGTTAGTTTCGCAGTTTGACTATCAAAAATATTGACAAATCTTTGTCCTTTGTCATCCCTGTTAATTACATCTATTGGAAGACTTCCAAATTATGTATAAACTATATGTGCAATAGAAAATATATATGGTTAATCTTTACAATACATCTTTATGATACAATATTTACAATATAGCAACAATGCATAAGGATATTCTCAATAAGGTAGAATATTTGACAGCATATATAATTATACAGATATGCACTATGATATAGAAAATAGCACTGACTTGTGAGGTCATATTTACAGTCTAATGCATGATGTATTAATTGGCCCAGATGGACGTAGACGTAGAATAAGTAACATATTGTCCCCCATCAGTCTGTGAATATTTCTGCCCAGCATGGTTGCGAATTTTCTTAAAGTGACAGGGGACAACCTGCTGCAAAACCCACGACCCTTCAATCCATTATATACTGACCCATATATGTCACTGCGACACTAATAAAGCTGAAATGAAATTCAGAGCTGAAATGATAAAGATGAGTTCTTGTTTTCAGATTCACTATTTGCTCAGTAGTGCTTTTTGTTTGTTTCATTATTCGTTTGTTCTTTGGACTTTCGGATATGATGTTTTTGCTGCGCATTTTCTTTTTTGTTGACCTGCTTTTTTCCCTCCATTAGTTGCAATAAGTACCATTCTCTTTCCATCTGTCGTAGTTGTCCCTTGTCGTTGATTGGTTTAACAAATTGAAGGAATCTGTTGAGATGTCGTTGTCATGCTTCTGGTTCTTTTTTGTTCCATACTTCTGGTGCAATCCTGTCTCGTTTATACTTCTCTGTTAGCTGATAATCGCCAAACATGTACAAACTCCTTTCTAACTAGCAATATTCTTCCTTAACGACGTCATATATTATTTCTACAAGTTCTGCTAGCGGTTTTACTTTGCAGTCGATTGCTTGTTTGAGGATGTGATTCATCGATTCGCAGTTATTATTGGTCCATGATGTTTTGGTTGGTATTAATCCTGTTGTACATTTATGTGACGTCGCAAAGTTTTCTTTAAGAATGGGCGCTATTAAATCTAGTATGGAAGTACTCCTTGAATTTTAGTGCAATGGAATCAATTGTCTTCTCAGCTCACTCTATTCTATACTCTAATGTTGTTTCTGTGTCCGCGGAAGTGATGCCTTGCTCGCTGAAGATTTCTTTAGTTATAGATTTCCTATCAGCCGTTGTCGTGCCGATGAAGTCGCGCAGTTGGTGCCTTACATTTTTCCAGGGATGTGCTCACACCGGGCGGCGCTGGGCGAGGGCGCCCACCACTCAAAACAATCGCCCGGGAGTCACTACATTTTCAAACCGGTGCGCCCGGCACATTTTTACGATCACAACTGTACTCGCATTGTAAATTGTGCCGAGTTCTCTTGATGAAAATGACATCTTGCATGTCTGATAGCGATGACATCTTGCCGTCTGTGGCATTTGTAATGCCTCCTATAAAGCACGTGGGAAGCCTTGATTAATGAGGTGTCAAAAGGTCTGCTATGACCGGTGAATTTTATTACAAAGAGCCGACATAATCAAATACTTTCCGCGTGTGCTGAGCTGAAGACACGCGCTGGAGTTAAGTCCTGGGATGAATTTGGAACGTTTAGTTTCAATGATCCTAAGCCAAAACGATGTCGTTATTGAAATTTTTCACTCAAACTTCGAAAAGTAAAAAGCTGCTGAATGATGACAAAATATATCGAGTGGTACCACCACATACCGCAGACGTTGAGCATGATTTCAGCCAGATGAAACTGATCAAATCATGTCTCAGAAACCGCATGGTGGAGGAAACGTTAGATGCAGTCAATCCCCAGTCATGCGTATAGTAATTGAAGGACCGCCCCTGGAAGATTTTCCCCTTCCAAGATGCGGTTCAACTGTGGGCAGACAGAAAGAATAGGCGATTAACAGTCCATTCCATAAAAGTGTGACGTAACAGAAGTTGTATAAACAAACATTGTAAATAGACGACACTGTGTATAGTAAAAAGAAGGAAATCACGTGGGAAATATGACATGCGATTAGTATTCAGGCGATGATTGGCACGTGTTCGTGTGACGCTATTGTTAGTTCTCTCCAGCCTTTGATATAATGCCGCTGTTGCAGTTTACTGTACAGGATTAACCTGTTAAATAATTGGATTTATATAAAGAATATGCAGAGGATATTTATACTGACTTTCAAATTATGTTCGCCCAAATTTAAAATATGAAATCTCCCTATTTTATGATAATTTGTCAGAGGCCTTGTGGTGTATTTTACACCCGAAATACAAGGAAAACGCTTTTGCGGGCACCAATAATCCAAATTTTCTTTCGTTTGGGCGAACCATGGTCGCCCAATCGTGGGCGAACCATGGTCGCCCAATCGGACCAATTACCCTCCCGCCCGGGACTCTTTTGGGGATTGGCACATCCCTGTTTTTCTGTAGATGAATAGTGCAACTAATCTTTTTAAGATCTTTAAAGGCGAAAGATGGTACATTTTTTATTGCCTTTTTGTCGTCCGAACCAATGATTGGTGTAGATGGAGCATTCGAATCTGGGAGCGCGATAGCGATTTCGTTAAAGAATGCAGCGAAGGTCGTCCAATCTGAATTTCCATGAAGAATTGCTGGTCTGGGAAATATTGGGTGGTCGCTTGTTTGTTTCCTTGTCATGGCCAGATGCTTAAAACATGCCATCGTCACGTGCACTTGTCCCAGGTTATACGTTTTATCCACTCCCAAAATTGTCGTGGCAGCATTTGGGTTACTCCGGACCTCCGGGCATGCATGGGCATGTATATATGGGGGTCTTCCTCATTTTATTTATCATGGTACAATATTCAATCTCCGCAAAGGGACCTCTGAGAATATAATTAATTGGTGAATAAAACCATTATTTGTTGAATATGTATTAAGTTAACAGTAACCACAGCCCTCTTAATTCAGATTGTTTTGCTTCGGCAATCCGCTATGGCAATAGTATGCCGTGGCCCAGTTTGCTTCAGAAAATTGCTTCGGCAATGCTGATTGCCGTAGCCAATTATGAAGGCTGGTAACCATGATCCTTCTTTAAAGCTGTTTGTTTTGCTAATTAGAGGGACCTCCGCGAATTGTGAATGCGATTGATTTCAGGAACATCCGCGATTTTATTCGCGCGATCAGTATACCTCCACACAACGTTCTCTTGGAGTATAGAAGCTAGTTAATGAATAATAGTATTTAATTGAATGAAAGACATCAATAATAAATATTCTTATTCATAAATTATAAAGGGACCTATATAGCTCCGGGGATACATGGTCGCGCACGCATACATGGGGACCTTCGCTAATTTTTATCGCCGTTTTCAATGTCCGCAAAGGGACCTCCGCGAAGATATTGATTAATTAAACCATTATTATTTATTATTCATTTGAAGAATATGTATTAATATACACCACCTTCCTTCTTTGTATTAATATACACCACCTTCCTTCTTTAAAGATGTTTGTTTTGCCAATTTAGAGGGACATCCGCGATTTGTTTGCGCGATCGGAACACACGCAACGTTCTCCTGGAGTGGAGTATATAATGTAATTCCCTTCTTTAAAGGTACCTCTGCGAATTATGAATGCGAGTTGACGGATTTCCGCAACATAATTTGCATGATCGGGACATCCACGCAGCATTCCCCGGGAGTATACATTCCTCCGACTTCACAGGAATACCCTGATGTTGCGTAACAGTCTGTTACAGTTCTCAATTTCTTTTGGCACCACTACAACGTGTAAGTTTCACATTTTAGCATTCTCAAAATAAACATGTCTACCTGCGTCTTTACACTCATTTAAAACGGTATGCGGCTGATACGGACCCTGGCTCTTACGGACCCTGGCTCTTACGGAACCTGGCTTTTACGGACCTGGCTTTTACGGACCTGGCTTTTACAGACCTCCGGCTCATACGGACCCTGGCTTATACGGACCCCGGCTGTTACGGACCCTGACTTTTACGGACCCTGACTTTTACGGACCTCAATTAAGATTAAATTAAAATTTATTTCCTTTATATTTTTATTTTATTTTTTATATATGTTCTAAATTTTGTATACCTTTCAAATTTATCTTTCACTTTTTTTTTACTTTCGGATTATTTCCTTTTAAAGGTACTCAATCCAAACAGAGGGTCCCCATCTCAACAGATTCCAACAACAACAATCCGATCAGAGGGTCCTATATTACTACATGTATTTCTTTGGCTTTGGTGGTAAAAAATATTTGATTCGAGTCGAGGAACCCATCAAACAAAGCTCAGAGTTATTAGATATTGATTTTTGAAATTTTTTATTTACTCGAGATGAGTACTAATAATTGCCGTAAATTTCGTATCCTGCTCGAGATTTGTACACCAAAACTCTATTCAAACAGACAAGGATGGATAACACTAAATCAAGTGGTAATAATAACGCAATTTTGCCTGAGATCTGGGCCAGAAAGTATTCCCGATAATGAAAAATAATAGATTTCTTAAATCGATATCTAACAAATCTGAGCTTTGATGAGTGACTTCCTCGACTCGAATCGAATATTTCTGACCCCCGAAGCCATTGAAATAGTAATTGAGAGGAGTTTTATCGGATTGAGTACCTTTAACTTAAAATTATATTTATGTCTGTTACTCACTTGTTGTAAGAGAACATGAGGTATAACTGACTTATTTCCGTTGTGTTCTGGCTTGTACGCATTTATTGAATGGTCATTCACAATACACACATGAAAATTACAAATAAATATAGTAGACTAAATATATATGTATATTGTCAGGGGTGACATAGTCATTCCTATCAGCCAAGGGATACTGAACACGAATTTTTGCCATTTATGGGACCATCCCATATTATACCCAAAAGAATGTATGCAACAAATGAATAAATATGAGCCATGGATGAGTGCAAAATACACTCATGTGCTCTACTTTAAAGAACGATGCGAAGAACATATGAATTTTGACAACAATGAGATGGTCCCATAAATGGCCGGATTTGGTGTTACGTACCCCTATAATCCCTTTACTTTTGTATAAACACGTGCGTGTGATACTTTCACCGCTGTATAAACAGACAGTCAGACACGCTATGATGAGTGGTCAGTGATTGATGATCAGCATGAATCCATTAAGTTCGATTTGTTGTGAAAACAGGTTTGTAAAAACAAAGATGGTATATAGATTTCTTAGGATATTTAAGATCGACAATGGTTTTAAGAAAAGCAACAGAAAGCTAGTATCCAGTGACGGCTATATGCTTTGTTTACAAGCGGACACAGAAGAAGATATGAATTTTGTCAGTATTTGAATTATTTTATTTTAATTTATTTAAATAAAGTAAAATATACCTAATTAAAAAAATTTAATTTAAAGCGCTGCAATGAGACTTTTTCCGCAACAATAATTTTTTTTCCGAGTTATCCCCCTGCATAGCTTTTTTATATTATAATAGGTTGGCGATTATTGCAATACGATAGAGGAACACTCCAACTTTCGTACTCAGATTCATACATTTTTGTACCTCGCTTGCCTGACCAAAATATGACGGGGAAATGGCTAATTTGGATTTATTTGTCGTTCTAGATATGTTTATTGTGCCTTTTATCATTCCTTTTCATGAAAACAAATTAAAAACAAGTCGAATATGTTATGATAATGTTTAAACATTCTTGTGCATGAAATTGGGGATAAATTGTTCCCAGAGTTAGAGTACGTTATTTCACAGTCCGTATTCGCCACACTGCACATTCGCAATGCGCAGCCGAACTTCCGGTGTGGAATTTCCGAATTTTTATGTGTTAAAAATAAATAGTTTTTTCATCTGTCATATCTGCTTGTTTCGTTCATTATTCGCAGAAAATGTGTATCTCATTCTTTCGTGTACACAACGGATTAGATATAGACTGTTTTAACCCGTTTGGATGTTAGAAATACCGCTTAATTATCAGAAAATATCATGTGAAGTGACGGGACCAATCCGAATATCGCACACTGGACTTGGTGAAGTTGGTCAACATGACCGCTTTCGCAGATTGCTGCTTCCAGCGTAGAAGGATACGCACTACGTTCATGACTGAACTAACACTGGACTGGTCACAGACACTGTGTGTGAGTCACTGAGTGTGGCAGGTCAGGCTATGCCGTATTCAACTGTTATTATCATGGACATTGACTCGAATAAGTGAATAGCACTGGTTGACCCCAATGGAAGAATGCAAACAATGTGAATGTAATGATTATTGCAAAATATGATGATTATAGTTCTATTCTGGACTCTTCAGCCCTTCAATGCTGAAATCCAGTCAACGCTGAAATGCAGTCAACGCTGATGCCGTAAAAGGTCATTGAATCGAATGTTCATTCAGATTCTATCATTCTGCATAGTACATTAGACTGATTAGAAGTACAGTAGCTACATGTGTGTGAACTTGTGAAGGGTAGAACATGATATGGAGAATCAGAATGGCAATGGCACCACTCACCAGTGTCAGTGAATCGAGTGAGGATGTTTACCAAACATGTCATGAAACATGCAGACATGGACAATGCTGTGAAATGGATTATAATTCATCAGACTCCCGGATCATGATCATAAGTTACCGGTACATACTAGTAACATTCCGCCTTTGATCATTAGATCAAGACTAAACCAGACTTGGATAATGACTAATGGACAAAGACAGTTACAACTTACATGTTACACATGCGGCTGCACATGGTTTTGATTCATTAAAATTATTTTGTAAAAATCATGAACTTATGTTATCAAAATCAATGACTAACAGTGATCACCAAAGTCACTTACTGGTACATTGTTTATGCCAAACAACAGGTCTGACACAACTTGAATTCCATTGTACCGGTACATGTACCGTATATATTCAACTATTATGAAGTGGTGAAAATATCTCATGTACGGTACCTACTACATGTACATGTACTAAGTACAGTATATATGTCGGTGCTGGCATTTTTGATTATTTAACTGATTTACTTGTACTAGTAGTTAGAATTTTGAAATCATCTTGGTGAGAAGTTATTTATAATGTCATTCAAATGGCATACATGCACATGTACTTCTGCCATTATGAAATAAACAGGTCTCCTGTAATAAGCTGTAGAATTCTTTTTATATTGGAATATGATGCCTTCTCATTTGCTCTGTTAAAATTATAGTGTTATATACATGTACATTTTAAGTGGTTGTGCATTACGAAGTGAGATGATTCCATGAAGTTTTAGTAAAAACAGAGAAAACCTGGAGTGTACGTATATACCGTACCAGTATACATTGTGTATGGTAGTACAATTAAGATATAATACATGTAGTTGAATATCACTATGATAGTTGAATTCAAGAAGAGCCAGACTTGATAATGACTTACTCATATTAGCATCTACATGTACTAGTAACGGTACTCTCATGTGCAATAATAGTGTCAATAATATGATAGTGTCAACACTGTTATTATATTTGGAGAACACTTCCCATGATCAGATCACTAAGAGACATAGAGTGAAATTGCTGTGGTTACTATTATTAATTTTAGCTAAAAAATCCCACCATCACTATTATTAGTTTGTCTCTATTATTAGGCAACTTAGAGGATGTTGTCTGAATGAACTATCATCTTATTATAAGTACCTGATGTATCAGAACAAATTAAAAAGGTAATAAACAGGCCAGACACCTACAGTATGGTCGGTTCCAGTACTGCTAGTGTTATTGTACCAGTACTGTTTATATTCAGTACTAGGAAAATTTAATGAAAGTTATGCAACGAATGATTGTGTAGGCCTACTGATGTTAAAAGGAGTATAAATTTAAAATGACCTTGCCACTTTAACAAACACATCGCTATTGATATAATACTCAATAATGAGTTTGTTAAAGTGGTGAGCTCGTTTTAAATTAATATGGAGAATATAGCAATTCATGTGGGTCCAATATGTGTACATATACATGTATACCGGTACACGCAGAGCTGATTGATTTACAATTATGGCTTTCATTATATCGTAGACAAGGTGTGGGATGTTTCTTTCATTTTCAGATGCTGTTAAAATTATTCATCAGGTTCACGGATTGTAGCTGGGACTAATACATGTATAACATATATTAGTCCCAGATTGTAGTGGGGTTGAGATATGGTTGCTGTTAGATCTTAAAGGTACTCAATCCGAATTAACGGTCGCAAATTACTATTTCGTTGACTTCGGGGGTAAAAAATATTTGATTCGAGAAATCAAGTGGCTTTTTGTGTCAGATATTTGACAAACCGGCAAAATAGAGTCATCGAGAAGAATTTCATTGACCAAATTGCGAACAAAGATGGATAACTCTAAAATCAAGTGGCTTTTTGTGTCAGATATTTGACAAACCGGTAAAATTTCGTTGAACAAAATGTTGATAAATAACAGGTTTTGTGCAATTTTATACTATAGTTGATGGTGCTTTTCATTATTTTTGGGCAATTATTAGATTCTGAAAACTGAAGCGTCATTTCAAAAAATGTTGTTGTTGGAATGTGATTATATGGGGACCCTCTGATCGGATTAAGTACCGGTACCTGTAAGAGATTTTATGGTATCTGGAACATTTCATATTTAGTTACATGTAGCATGGCATTCGGAAATATTATATGTCGCCTTGAGGCAAAAATTTATATTACCATATTTATGGTAGTGATCGCCTACATGTATTGACCAAAATGGACAGGATTACATTTTTCTCTTGTCGTGTCTATTTCATTCCTAACTTAGAAGTATGTCGATCTGGTAAATAATTGACTGGAGAGAATGCTTACACGTATAGCATTTATGTCTTGGCCACTAACTGAGAGCTGTGATAATAATAGTAAGTTATCGTTGGAGACCCCCCCACAATGGAGATCTCTAGTCGCATCCATGTATCAATGTGTTCTTATACCTTATAACCAGGGAGGTGGCTACATGTAGATACCTTGATATTTCCAAATGTACGTACCTTGAACCAGACCAAAGTCAAATGTTCTCGAAATACTACTTTGCAACCCCCCTCCCAGTTGAACTTTCCAAATGGTACCTCACATTTCCAACGGAAATGTCAAACCTGACACCCTCTAAACCTAAATTGTTCAACCGATAGCCATTCCGACCAAACTTTGGACCAAAAGTAGAAGAATATACTGCTGTTGGTCTAAAAACAACACATTCCCCCACTAAATACTGGTTGGAAAATCAAACAATCAATAATATATATTGTTTGTATCTCAGGATGTCTGCTGTTCACATTTCTAGCTACATGTAGCTGGGACTAATATATTATTATATATTATATGAGTCCCAGTCTCAAAATAGTAAGCTATTATATGTTTTGGGTTGGGAGGTAGGCCTACCACCCGGGGGTGATACGTGGTGGCTCGGAGTGTTTTTAGGTGGTATTTAGGGCGGGCCACCCACACATTCCGTCAAATCGGTCGAAATCCTTACCATTCTCGAAAATGGTCCATACCCAATTTTCACCACTCGGGGTGGTACCACTGGGGGGGGGGGGGGGTGTTTCTATGTGGTATTTGGGGCGGGCCACACACCCATGCCGTCAAGTCAGCCGAAAGCGACATTTTTGAAAATAAGGAATATATAGGGAAGGGAATAAGTTCCAAATGTCATGATCGTTGTGATAGCGCCATATACAAATGTCTGCCATTAGCATGAATTGTAATTCGCCAGACACAAAGAATGATGAGGCGATCAGCATAATAATTGCATTAGAATATCAATTATATGGAATACTATTATGGCCACTTCTTAGTGGCCCTTTCGGTGCGCGCCGAAAGCGACAAAAAGTGCGCCATTAGTAACGCGCCGAAAGCACTTTTTGTCGCTTTCGGCCCGCCGAAACATGCGCTAATATCGCACATTTTGTCGCTTTCGGTGGCGGCATCTAGCCCGTATAGTATATTGAAATTTGAGATATATGATGCAAGTTTTTTGTCGGCTGTCCCATAAAAAAAATGACTTGTTACCAATTCCAACAGTCATGCCTAATTTCATAATGATCCGACCAAAGTTACAACCCGTAGCCTATACCAATGGAAATTGTCGACGGACGTACTTATATTCGGAAACCACTGGCGATGGATACCAACCCATGGGAAATTGGCAATATCTCAACTTGAATTTTCATGTTCAGCAGCTTGAGCTAAAATGCATTCTGAAATAGCGTTTTATTTATCAAATTATGCAGCTTCTCATGTCTCAGCCACAACTAATGATAATCCTATTTATTCGAACAACGTATTCGGAAACACACATGAATAGTGCAACCACAGGCCCCTGGCACAAATTGGTCATAATACTAAAAGTACATAATATAAGACACAGGGGTCCGGGAATGTTTTTTTTTATTATATTATTTTTAGGGTCAAATTCCCCATTTTAAAGAAATAACACCAAGCTTGGTGAAAATGGCTTCAAAATCAAATTTTTGTCAAAATACCAAATTTGCTGACAGGACTGCCACTTCCTTAAATATTATAATAGTCTTCAACACTAACATCCATAAAATAGGATGAAGCAAAACAAGTTGTAAAAATCTATTCCCAAATTCAAAAAAAAATTCGATTTTTTTTTTAATCTGCCGATCTGCCCCTCCGTTTGATCGCCTATATATAGCCAAAGTCATAAACATTATTAGCGCCCTTAATCCCCGGGTTACGTGCATGATATGACCCTATGTACACATTTTCAGAGGGGTTAAGTCGTTTTGTCGCCTTTATCCGGACAGACACACTAGTGAACTCAATTCATTTTCAATAGTAAAGGTTAGTGCTAATGTCACTACATGTATATATTTGCACGCGTGACACCCCGTCAACCACCCCGCCATCGCTAGTGTACGCCCCTGGCCTCGGCACAGAAACTGACCAACATCCCGCGACTGGACATCGCCTTGATATGAATCTTGAAAGCATAATTCCGAGTTTTACTATACGAGTACAGGCTGCACTTTCAAGAATGAACGGTCCGTATAGGTAAAATAAAGTCCATCCTGATTACGATACGCGGCAAACTAACTTCATTTATATTATTCGATTAATACAAGCCGTTACTCTTTTCATCATTACTATCAATAAACACGAATTATGCATGCACGTAAGAAACAGGTCTGTTGTGACAAACGCATGGCCAAATAGCCTGTCTTAGAAAAGCCGACGAAATTCCTAACAGATGTACATCGTTTAGAAATTTCGTCTGCTTTCCAAAGAGACATACACAGCGTACTCCGGTATCAGGCTATAGGAGGCCATGCAGTTAGCTCGTACTGTGAGAAGCACACTCGATTAATTATCTTCATCCGGGCACTCTGAACCAACGGGGCCCGCATCTTGGTTATGTCGCAATAATCAAAGTGTCCCTTTAATCTAAATTGAGGTCCGTATGAGCCGGAGGTCCATAAAAGCCAGGGTCCGTAAAAGCCGGGTCCGTATAAAGCCAGGGTCCATATGAGCTGGAGGTCCGTATCAGCCAGGGTCCGTAAGAGCCAGGGTCCGTATCAGCCGGCATTCATTTAAAACGACACCGAACATTTTGCCTACTTCGAAATAGCTTTACTCCTCCTTCCGTGAACCAATTCTCACCATACCATCAGCAAACTAACAGGACAATAGCTCCGCAAAATTGGCGCAAATGATGGGTGTATCAATTGATCCAAAATGTGAACGTTTTATTTTCTAAAAAGCGAGGATTCCAACATAAAATTATTAATGAATATACGCGCGTAGTTAGGCATGTCATTAAGAAGGTTCCTGTGTACTCCTTTGTCAGATAACAAAACAGTTGTCACCCTTGTTTTCGTGAGACACGGGGATTTGTCGCCGCTCTCGACATGGACATTCACAATTTCCAGGTCTCGAGCGGGCAACAAATCCCCGTGTCTCACTCAATCGCGGGCGACAACTGTATATTATCGATCTTTGTGTCGTTATTCATTTAAAATGTCTCAATTGAAATATACACACCCGTTCCTCCCTTTAAATTCGTCTCTTGACTTTAGCCAATTTTAGGCGACCTCCGCGAATTCGGCCCAATTTCGGGTACCTCCGCAAAGTGACCTCTGCAAATAGGGACCTACTCCCTAGTACTGGCACTGCAAATCGTCGCACCCGTTTTGGCCGGTGAATGGGAGAATATTTTTAAATTCAGAGTGAATAACAATTCCTAATTGATAGCCTACAATTAGTACAAATTACAATAATTTGAATAAAAAAATATGTCATTGTCAACAATTTGAACAAAACTTGTCAAAAGTTACAATCAATCACTGAATCAGTAGAATTACTGAAAAAACTCGACTCGATCCGGATTCTAATCTAAATATAATAATTTACATACGTATTGGGCCTTCAGGTGTTACTAAATGTATTGGGATCAATGTAAGACTTCTGCGATATCCATTGATTCACAGACATCAGTCGAAATTCGAATAATTAAAACGCGCGCGACTGGCTGATTTTGGTGGTAACTTTCTGCCAAAACAGACTGGTTACGATAATTGTCTTTGGGTACGACATTTTATGACGTCATCAATAGTGCCCGCGTACAATCGATTTTGGTACCGATTACAGTATGAGGGTATCACCCCCCCCCCCCCCCTATTCGGTACGCGGGATTCAGGGTGTTTTGAAGCCGTACGCGGGATTCATATATTATAGAGAAAATAACTGGTGCCTTAGACAATCACGAACACACAATTGGAGTGTTCCTCGACCTATCTAAGGCATTTGATACAATAAATCATAGAATAATGCTTCAAAAACTAGAGCACTATGGATGTCGAGGGGTTGCACTGAACTGGTTCAAGGATTATCTTACTCATAGAAAACAATGCGTTCAATATGATGGCCATATATCAGAACTCAATGAAATTACCTGTGGGGTCCCACAAGGCTAAATCTTAGGGCCTCTCTTATTTTTAATCTATATGAATGACTTACCAAGTATATGCAAGGATGCTAAATTGATACTTTTTGCAGATGACACAAATGCATTTTGTTCTGATAGAGATATCCACAAATTATTTAACAAGAGTTAACACTGAACTGGATTATATGAATCAGTGGTTTGCTGCTAATAAACTGTCATTGAACATTGATAAAACAAATTACATGCTTTTCACTAATTGTTCACTACCTGAGGTATTACCAGTCCTAACTATAAACAAAAAAAATGTTAATAGAGTGGCAAATACCAAATTTTTAGGCATCACTATTGAAGACAACTTATCCTGGGACAAACACATAAATTCATTATGCTCTAAACTTGCCAGTAATGTTGGAATCCTTAGGAAAGTCAGTGAATTTGTTCCTGCAAAAACTTTTAAAACCTTATACTTATCACTAATTATCCCCTACTTGACCTATTGTAACGCAATATGGAGCTCGACTACCAAAAAGAACCTAACCAAAATCAGAAAACTACAGAAGAATGCCCTTAAAATTATCTCAAATGATACAAGTGATATTATGACTTATTGTAAACTAAACAAACTACTAATATTTGATGATATTGGTAACATGCAGCTCATTAGAATACTACATCATTATCATATGCATGCACTACCGGATTCGTTATCAAAATTATTCACACATATTGAAGATATCCATAGCTATAATACCCGCGCAAAAACAAAAGGTAATCTTTATCATGAATTCAAAAGGACTAAAAACTCAAAAAGTGCAATCTCAAACAAAGCGCGAGAATTATGGAATAGCCTCCCCGCAGACTGCACACTACGCATTAAAATTAGTAGCCCAGAATACCTTAAATATTTAAAAGATTACTTCATAAGAAAACGAGTACAATAATTCAGCCGTATCAATGGCCAATTCTAAACTTAAATCTGAAAGTATAAACTAAACTACCACATATCTCAAACCTAAATGAGGTCCACTGATTGTACAGCCACATCCTTGACATTCACATAAAACATTTTAAATTGTTCTTGGAGTTGACTTAATATATATATACTTTATGAGCATCGCCCAACATATTATGCACACCATGTAATCTTGCTCCCCCACCAGCCCCAACTCTCCCCAATCCTTGCACCTACCTGCACTCAGTTTATATTCATTATTGTATTTATCATGCTATTATAGGGCTCTGGCCCATAAGCCATGCCTTCTACAGAGCCCCGTTGTTATTGTGTATAATATGCATAATTTAATTTATCAATAAAAATCACTTCAGTTCAGTTCAGTTCAGTTCAGTTCATACCCCCGAATTAACTGGTATTCGAGTTCAAGCAAAACATCTTGGACGCAGGTTTTGATGGCGCAAAAAATAATATTTTGTGCTAGTTATATGTATGAATGAGTGGGTAGAATAGCTTCTTGGGCATATTCGACCACCATGCCATCATAAAGAATCATTAATCGTATCATAACGGCCTCATAACGCCAATAACGCGACCAGCGTCTCTTCGGTCGTTAAAACAGTCAATTTGTATGTCATTTATCGCATATTTTTATCTTAACATGTATTCAGGATTCACCCCCCAAAATTAACTGGTATTCAGGATTCACCCCCCCCCCCCAAATTAACTGGTATTCAGGATTCAGGGGGGATAGGGGGTGATACCCTCCAGTATATCAAACATATAATAATCCAACGTATAGAATTCACAGGGACATCATGGATAGGATGTCTCTCTCACCCAACATTTGCTATTTTTTTTTTAACAATTTGAACATATATGTCTGAAACAACACCAATTAAAGAGTTTAGACAGGAAAATGATTCCAGCTATTGCAATTTTTAGTGTAAAGACCAATGTATGACATATATGCATAGAGTTGAAAATATCCTTACTTTCAGTCAAAGTTTTCACTCTATAGACCTTTCTGATATCGGAAGAATAGTGTTCATTTCGTTTCTGTGCAGAACGGTGAATGATAAAATTGCTGACCGACTTAAAGATGGATTATCTCTTTAAATAACAAATTTTAAATAGTTGCGTGGGTATAAAATAATAGATATGAACTGAGGACCCCTGTCCGAAAAGGCTTCTATCAATTAATATTGATTTTATTTCGAATATTAAATCGGGACCCATTATGTGTCTATTTTTAGAACAGACCATTCGGATGATACCATATTGCGATAGGGGAGACCCGGGCAAAGCGGATCGCCCGGGCAAAAACGATCACCTTTATTATTTCAATACTATCAAATTATTCCTTGTCTATTCGTATTTTAGAATAAAGTCATTTCGTGTTGGGTTAGTTTTTATACATTTCCACAGAGAACAAGGTATAGTAAAATTTTGTAGCCCAGTAGAAAATTTTCGTCGAAATTTTACAATTTTACTGAATTTATAATTATTGTGCGTTTGCGCATATCTATTGCGCAAGTCGATGATCACATACCCATCTACCCGGATAAATGTTGTAGGCAATACATTTGTGGAATAAGACAATATGTCAATTTGCTAAATTCGATAGGACACCCGCGTAATGCCCCGGACTGTAAAAAGATGTGCTGTGGGCAAAGCGGATCGGGCAAAGCGGATCATTCATAATATGACTAACTTCCGGTACACATGCGTAGATTAAGTGAAATTGGACAATTTTATTAAGATGGGTCGACAAAACTCGTGCCTTGTCGGAGCATGTCCATAATTGAAAATTTTGAACGTTTGAAAAGCGAGATTTTGATTATTTGCAATAAATATGTATAATTGTCATAAATAAAACTGAAAAGTATACGATTAGTTGAGTAGAATTGCATTTTCAGAAGGATTCGTTTGCTGATCCGCTTTGCCCGATGTGGTGATCCGATTTGCCCGATCAAAATTAAAAATCACCATAGCAACCAAACCAACTTATAGATGCATCTGAATGCATCCTACGTCAAATGTTATGCCATCATGGTTAGAAACTGACAGTGCTAATATTTCTATAATGACGTATGTTTATGATACTGCTAAACTGCAAACATCAACGGACGGACGCCTGACTATTCCGAAAACAGCGGCTATTGTCAAAAAACCGGGACAAGTAAAACGAATAAAATCTTGCAAAACAAAATCAGTTGGCAATAAACGTCAAAAGGTCGCTTGAGAGTTGTTTAGGAATGAAAGCTTTAATGCAGAGAAACAAATTAATGAGTAACATGCAATAACACATATACAATATTTTATATAGAATATGTACACGATGGAAATATAAAAAAAAAATATAAGTTATATAAGTATATATATATATGAATATTGGTATGCATTTAGGTAATTTTTTACAGAATATCATTATTTTCGTCTTTTTTGTAGCATATCATTTATCTAACATGCATATATAAAAAAAAGTCCCAAAGGGCAATGTCGGCCAAATTGCATCAAACTTCACGTATCACTAGCTTACATATAAATACACATCATTATAAACTTTATTTCATATATTTCCCTAAAATACGCCTTATTTGAACTTGAACTCGGTATTCAGCCGCCATCTTGTCGAACTCTTGTCGAACTCAGCTAATATTATACACAAACCTACCAATAACTAAACTTATAATCGGCCAAATTGCAGCAAACTTTACATACCACTAACTTACATATACACACATCATTATAAACTTTATTTCATATATTTTCCTTATATACGCCTTATTTGGACTTGTGTTCGGTATTCATAGAGTTAGCCGCCATCACGCCGGACTCTGACTCGGCGTGAAATTACATAAAACTTTCATTAACGTAACTTTTAATCGGCCAAATTGCATCAAACTTCACATATCACTAGCTTATATATACACACACATCATTATAAACTTTATTTCATATATTTCCCTTATACATGTATACGCCTTATTTGGACTTGTGTTCGGTATTCATAGAGTTATAGTCGCGCGCCATCACTGACTCGGCGTGAAATTACATAAAACTTTCATTAACGTAACTTTTAATAGGCCAAATTGCATCAAACTTCACATATCACTAGCTTACATACACACACCATTATAAACTTTATTTCATATATTTCCGTCTTTTAACCCTTATTTTAACTTGTTTTCGGTTGTGTTCGGTTATGTTCGGTTGTGTTCGGTATTCATAGTGACCCGTTATGTACAGTCTAAAAAGTTCGCATGTAAGTTTATCGGCCTATTTTGATGCCCCGAAAAGTGACGAATAAAATAGATAATACAATATAATTTCTGTAAAAAAAAAAAGGGTTGCGTGAATATTTTACTCAGTTTTCCGGAGTTTTCCTGATCTTATCCGATGAATGATGTTCCGTATCATGATTATAGAAGCATTCCTACTTTTTATTTACCAACAGGACTGTAAAGTTTCCAATAAATGTGGGCTGTAGGTATGCTGATGGATTGACAGTTGAAATCCAAGATGGCTGCTCGTGGCCATGTTTTTTTTTTTAAACTGGGGAAAAAATGGAGGCTCCCATCTAGAGGCCACTTCGAAGATCCATATGAAGTTTGTTGACGATTGGATGAGAAATATGACATGTAAGGTGTGCTAAAGGATTTGGTCATACAAAGAGTCAAATCCAAGATGGCCGCTGGCAGCCCTTTTTTTATTTTACAAAATTCGGGGAAAAAAGGTAGGCACACATCGTGAGGTCACACCGAAGATCCATATGAAGTGTTGTGGTGATCGGACGAGGGATAAGCTCTGCAGGGCGTATTAACGATTTAGTGATGCAAAGAGTAAAATCCAAGATGGCTGCCAGTTTTTTTCATAAAAAATCATTCAAATTTGACACTCCAATCTAGAGGTGATCCTAGACCCATATACCGAATATCGTTCGGTTGAAATCAGTCAAAGTTTGTTTTAACACCTTTGTTTTATTTTATTATGGGTTTTTTTTAATAGTCTATTTTTATTTGAAGAGTTCAGTGAAGAGTTTACATTTATTTGAAGAATCAATTATTGTGTTATGTTTTCATTTATATCAGGTTGAATAAATGATTTTTAATATAACTATTTTAATCTGAGCCTTTCCATGTCAATGTGCATTGATAGATCCTTGGTGAAAACATTTAGCAAGCTGACCTTTTTATTATCCCTTGGTGTCATCCATCATTATTAACTGATGGTGAACTAAAACCCCCTACTAAGAGTTAAGTGCATACCTATTACATAATAGAAGCATTCTTAAAACCTTTTGTCCCATTATTTTGAAGAAAAATGACTCAAGGGAAAAATTACAGGGCCAAGAAAAAATTTGTAAGCCGGGCTGCTGAATCACCCACCCACCCCCCCCCCCGCATAGTGTTCGGGGAAAAAAATTGCAGACCCCCCCCCCACCCCCCCTCCCGAAGGTTGTGAAAATTATCAGTTAAAAAGCTGAAGGAAGTGATATGTTTGTCCTGTTGTAAAAGAGAGCCAACAAGATAGAGTTATTCCTCTTGCTACGATCTTCTGAAAAGATTCCAATACAAAACCACTGGAAACTGACATATAGAATCTGCTTGTATCTCTGAAAACGCGCATGCGTAAATTGAATCAGATCGGGCGCTGCCTCAGCGACGTGATGACGTGGTTTTTTTTTTACCCCCCCCCCCACGTTTGTCAACTTTTATCAACAGTGGGAAATTCCATGCCTGATACGTGTACAGCATCGTTTGGAAATTAAAGGTAAAAATTAGGTTAAATTTTTCTGATTATTTGATGTTCCAGCCAATTAATAGCCTATTTTGTGAGAAATGTGTGCCAACCAATATATAGTTAGAAATTTAAGTTTGTGCAAATGTAATTTCCTGTACTTAAAATTTTGGTCTTGTTCATATATTTATTATGTGACAAGAATCCCACTAATAATGAAACAGGGAATTGACGAAAGTCTGACTGGGAGAGTCAATCCGATTCTCATATCATCAGATTCCAACAACAAAATGTTTTTTGAAATGACGCTTCAGTTATCAAAATCAATTAATAGCCCGTCGGCTTGACGAATATTTTGTTCAACGAAATTTGGCCGGATTGTCAAATATCTAACACCCAAAGCCACTTGATTTTAGAGTAGCCACCTTCATCTGCAATTTGGCGCGAGGCCGTCGGCTTGACGAATATGCGCCAGGCCGCCAAAAATTACACATCTCGGGGAAATAACAAATTTAAAAAAATCGATATCTGATCACTCTGAGCTTTGATGGGTGGGTTCCTGAACTCGTAAATATGTATATGTTTTAATCCTGAAGCCATATAAATAGTAATTTGGTTAGTTGGGGGCGTTAATTCGGATTATGCATCTTTAATTGTGTTGCATGTTATTACGAATGCTTAGTTTTACTTTATTTCTGGTATGGTTCTTTTCAATATGTCAACATACACATTGCATGGCACACAGTAATTCTATTATATGTATTATTCTCACGGCGACGCTATAATGCGAATTGGTGTCCAGATCAGGCGACAGCAATTATTTGGTCACATGTGACCTAATCCGAAGATCGAATCAAAATAATGATTCTGGGCTTAAAGTTTGTTGTAGAAGAGTAGCGGGACGGGGCTCGGTCCAAACACAGCGTCAACCCAACCGATATCGCAAGCTGTTGTGGATCGAGAAAAAAACTTGATCTACTGTGATCTGTACATGGTGTATGTGTCGCGGTGATGCATGGTCGTATATAATATAGTGCGGTTCAGATTAAACTATATATATATATCACCAACATGTGTTAGTTGCACCATTATAGCGTTTCGCTAATCCTCAACCTAAAGGATTCTTAAAGATCTTCGCTGTGGGTAAATGTGCATAAATTATAAAAGACTGTAAAACATTACAACTGTTAGAAGAACAAGAAGATAGAGATAAACATTAAAGATGCATAATCCGAATTAACAGTTAAAGGTACTCAATCCGATAGACGATCCAAAATTACCATTTCTTTGGCTTCGGGGGTAAAAAAATATTTTATTCGAGCAAAGGAACCCACCCGTCAAAGCTCAGAGTTATCAGATATCGATTTTTTAAATCTATTATTTTTCACCAACGGAACTTTTTGGCGGCCTGGCAAAAAGTCAACGACGGTCTCGGACCAAATTGCGTAAGAAGATTGATAACTCTAAAATCAAGTGGCTTAACACTGTGTTTGTAACTCTGGTTAGCATTATTTTGGGCCAATTAATCGATTATAGCTGATAACTGAAGCGGCATTTCAAACAATGCTGCTGTTGTTGTTGTTGTTGTTTGGTATGGGAACCATCGAATCGAATTGAGTACCTTTGAGCGTTCGGTGTTGACTGCATGGTCACCCATGGATCACTCTCCCAAAATATTCCCCACGGTGTTGAGTGTTTTGCTTATCGCACACTTTTTACATACTGTATAGTAGCCCATTTGAATAGCTGTGCTGTGCTGTGCTGTGCTGTGCAATTCCCGATAGTCACGGATTTGGGTTCTATTTAATTATGTGAGTGGGAACGCTTATTATCTATACCCCACTCGTGTATCTGGGCAAGTTTGACAGTATATAAGTGGCTTACCGGGATCAGTGTTTGTTACGTGCAGTATAGAGCAGCGTATCGTGATTTCCAAACGATATTAACCCGAGCTGCATACTATTTTCTTCGCCAATAAAACTGACAATGTCGTGAGATGGCTCGAGGCTGAAACGAACACGGATCACGATAAATCAAACTGAACGACTAATTGTGATTAATTTGGCTGATATTTAAAACAATTGGCATAATTATGTGGGTTATTAACGATCACCTTTATTTATCGTCTCAATTTGTGATCTTGGAATTAAAGGTACTCAATCCTATCAATTCAATTAGTTTATTCTGATCGTCAAGTTGAGACATCACAGATATGTATGCATGGATATTATATACAATATATTTCAGTACAGGTATACAAGTATATATTATATATGGCATAATAATAGAAGACAGAAAGATTGGTCGGTATTCGGTTGTTTCAGTATGCCAGGCGGGGTGGTAATAAGCCTCAGGCGGCGCTGAATATTTCTAAGACCTTCTTAATAAACACTGATAGATTTTTAACTGTCTTTTGATTTCGGGAGTTGAAAAGAGCGGCTAGTTTGTAAGTGTTAGGTCTCTGGTAGTATAGTAGGGTTTCAGGTATTTTATTCTAAGTTCATTGAGTTCCCTATATTTCAGTATACCATGCATGTGATATTCGTCGCCGATTTCAAGAATACTTAGTGTGCAAATTCGGTCTAAGTAATCCGTATTTTTCCAAGTACCATGTTCTATAGGGAGTTTGTGATTTCTTTGGGATCAGATGGTCCCCATATCATCGAGATACAACAACAACAACAACAACAACAACAACAATTCTTCAAATTTATATCATGATGCAGAATTGATTAATTACAACAAAATAATGCTAACCACTGTCAACTATGGTATCAACTGTCCCAAAACGTGTTATTCATCAACATTTTGTTCAACGAACATGGCCGTACATGTGTATTATCACTTGAGTATCACGAAATTTTGCCGCATTACGACTTTATTTTAGAGTTATCCATATCTTTATCCGCAATTTTGTTAGAAACCGTCCGTTTGACGACGTTTTTCTGGGCCAAAAATAATTGCGCATCTCGAGAAATAACAAACTTCGATATCTGATCACTCTGAGGCTCTGAGCTTTGATGAGAGTGTTCCTCGACTAGAATCAAATAGATTTTACCCCTGAAACCAAAGAAATAGTAATTTAGGAGCGTTACTTCGGATAATGTATCTAGAGCTTCTCCGTTGGGGGGATCCAATTTTGACTTTTGACCCAAATTCTCAAAACCACCCTGTATTGTTGGAACATTCCAACTGTTGGAAACTATCAAACCCGACAGGTGGTAGGAAAATATCCGACTTTAGACAAATTTTACCAAAGTTTGGGAGGGGGTGATAAAAACATCCATGCATTTGTACCCTGTTGTTATGCGTGGGTACATTGGTTACAGCAATAGATTGTCATTTTTGAGTGTTATATATAGTATACTGATGTTTAAAAAAAAATACCAGATCTAAAAAAAAGTTCAATAGAAAATTTAAAAAGGGAGAAGAAATTAGTAACAAGAAACGATCTTTATATTTTCCGTTTTGAAGAATCATCGGGACCCATGGAATTCTTTTTATAACGCGACAAAAGCGAATTAATTCAATAAATTCATATTATAAGTGGAAGGAAACTAATGAATGCTGGGTGGGGGGGGGGGGGCTGCACAATAAATCCGACCATTTGTGCATGGCACCATCTCCTTTTATATACTCAACAGAATATATGCAACAAATAAATGAATTTTGGCCATGGATAAGTGCAAAATACACTCATGTGCTATATGAACGATACAAACACCATGGTAATTATAATGAAAATTAGTTTATAAATCGATTCATAAATTCATTTTCATTATAATTACCATGGTGTTTGTAGCGTTCATATAGAGCACATGCATGGGTATATTTTGCACGTATACATGGCTCAAATCCATTCATTTGTTGCATTTATTCTGTTGAGTATAAAATGAGATGGTCCCATAAATGACTGGAGTTAGCGAAGAGTACCCTTTATGTTAACCCTATATTAACAATATTCGACGTATACACGGTATATATACTCCTCAAATCTCTTTAAAAAATTGCGACAGCTACAGTTTCTTTTATATTGAATTTGATAGAAATTAATTATTAAGTGTGAATTGGGTCTCCCATTATCATAATTATATACAAGGAATCACAAATTAGGGATATAATTTTAATATAAGATCCCGGAAACTCTTTAAATATTTTAATACAGTTATATGTAGTCGGGAATGGTTAATTTTGAAGTTTGCGCTATTTGTCTATAGCTGTATTATTATTATTTTTTTTTTTGACATTATGCACCAATATGTCTATTTTGGAAATTATGCCCCTTACTCAGGCTCAGTGACTGTGATATTGACTATTTTATTTGTAGTAGCAGTACATTTTATATATACCGGCCGGTACATGTTTAATATTTCTCATGTTTATATCCTACTCGTGCCTATATAAAAACAAATATATTTATATTTATTTATTCTACTTATTTGCTTGTATTCAAATATTTGTTCATTTATATTCATGTATTTAAATATACCGTCAGCCGCTTTGTTTTATTGATTAAATATTTTATCCTTTCATTGTCATTGTATAAAATTCTTCTTCGAATAAACTTCAATACCAAATAATATATCGATATTATTATACATGTAGGTCGACATTTATTCATATCGATAGATAGATACCGTAATTTTTTTAATGGTCAATAGATTCATAACAATAGATGCATAATATACTGAACACTCCGATTGTTCTAATCAAATTATTTATGCAGGGTGATACACATATTACAAAATTTGAGGACAAAAGTCGGGCTGCAAGAGAAACTAATGATTGTTTGTTTTGTATCTTCGCAAGTTCCCCGCCACTGAATCTTCCAGCAGCGAGCACCTGCGAAAAAGTGAAGTATGCTGAGCCCTTGACCTAGATTTTCTTGAGTCACGTGGCCCATCCTCTCCTCGGTTGAGGAAGCTGGCATGAAAGAAGTAAATAGATTTAGCCTGTTGCGTGCGCTGGCTTTTTTGTCTGTTTTTGTTGGACGGATTTTATAAATGTGATATATTCAGGTTCATAAAGGAAATATTATTAATAAGAAGACATGTTTCTGGAACAGCATGTCGAAGTGAAATATATGGTATGTTTTTTGGAAATGTGACTTTTTCGCCGGTAAAATAACCGCACTAAAACTTTGAAAGTTTTCGCGTAATTTGCATACACTAAGTGTAAAGATGGCTTCGTGGAAGTTCAAAGGTATAACAATGAGATTCGTATTGTTATTGAATATTCGCGCTAAATGCTACATGTCTATATTGGTATCTTTATGTTTGAGTAGGGACGCTTTTCGCGTAATTATAACGAACTAAGTTCGTATCATGTGGAAATAAAGGTAAATTGGGTTGCTTTGTGGAATAATGTCAAACAAGATTGACCGGAAACGAGACCTATTTCCTACAATGTGTACTTATCCCATGATTGTTAGGTGTGCTTATACCTGTAGTACAGGTGCTCCTCGCGTCTAGTAATTTGGGCTTAATTTATAGACGGGTCCATGCAACAGGTCCAAGGGAGAAATTGGGGTCATGCTTGGCAGGGGCAAGCTTGCCACTTATGCATGCCCATTATTATTGTGTCATACACATATTATTATTCCGTAAATCTGCATACAGTTATTGGACCCAATGATAGGAACATCCATAAGCTGCTATATTTTATATTTGTCCTGTGACGAATCGAGCCAAAGACAACTTGCCCCTGATGGGTCGACTTGATTCAGTTATTTTATTTGTATTTATAACAGATATATTAAATAAATTGTTGTGATTTTCGATGTACGTTATAGCATCAATTTAATCCATATGTGCAGGAATACATTACAAAGAATTGCTTGATAAAAATTTCATGAACAATGTAAATGAAAGAATTAATGTTGAATGACATACATGTACATGTGTATAGACCTATATTTGTCTTTAAATATAAAACAAAAATGACAACAAAATTTAATACATAGTCAATTAATGTATAGATCATATTCCACCAGTTCAAAACCTGGGAACTTTTTGTTCGTCTAACCCGTTCTGACAGGGAGCTTTATAACATTGAACAAGCAAGGCACTGAAGGCAGAGAATATATTTCTGTATATATATATACATTTGAGTAAGGTTTAATTTCTAAGATGATACATCTCTATGGACATTCAAATATATAATTAGAATAAGGCAACAATTTTAGCCATTTGCTTATTTGAAGCCCTCTCGTCTGAAAGTAGATCATGCCATGAATACTAGTATCTACTTAAAGATACGTGCGGCGTTGGCAGTGGGTATGCTGTTAAAATATTCACCTCCGTCAAAAACCGCCATAAACAGAAAGAATAGTAAAATATAGACATACTTTGTTCTTATACCAATCAGAAATATGGCATAAACAGTACCGGTATGTTATTGTCAAATGTTTTCCTTTATTATGTAAACAAAAATAAAAATGTTACAGAACTTGGCTTTTGTTTAGATCCGTATATGGTATACATAAAGAGCGTTATTTGTTACTGTTTGTTTCCTGATATGGAAATAATAAAGAGTGTTTATATCATTTGTGTGTGATTAACCAATAGAATTGCGCTGTGTTATGTAAACAGCAGCAAAACTTCTGTAACACGATCAGGAAACTGGTTTTTGTTTATGTACACCATCGTACGTCTTAACGACAATATACTATTTACGCGCTGAATATGTTTGGCGTATGAACAAAACTATACCGTATACACCCAAAGAATTGTATATTTTAATATTCCTTCTGTTTACGGCGATTTGAACAAATATGAATATTTCTGCAACGAAAGCCGCCCATGCCTTTAAGCTATGCATGTATAGATCATATTCCACCAGTTCAAAACCTGGGAACATTTTGTTCGTCTGACCTGTTCTGACAGGGAACTTTATAACATTGAACAAGCAAGGCACTGAAGGCAGAGAATGTATTTCTTTATTACTAGTACTATTTGTTCCTCAGTAATCTACAGTACATGTACATGCACTTCACATTAGGGGGTTCAACCGTTGTCCCAGCTCGAAAATACATGCTTTTTGGTGACTAATTTGAGCCGATATTACAATTAACATTGAATTAATTACCTTACTCATATTTAAATTCGCGCAATACTATTGTTCGCGCACCCACAGGTTCGCAAATTTAAAACTGAGTGAAAAATAGTACAACTCCTGAGTTTATACCAAATTTCCAACGGGAAAATAAGAGGATTAATGTTAATGAGTTGCATACATTACGGAATATTGGATTTAGTAAACATTTATATATTCACATGCGGGCAACCAACAATACGCTATATTCACATATAAAGCAATTACCGGTAGTCATTTTAAAATGTGCGATGTTGCGTTGCTTGTAAAGACAGATACAAGACTTTTACGAAAATAATTTCGTCAGTTTTAAATTTGCGCTGCATGGTGCGCAAATTCAAATTACGCTAATTTAAAACTGAGCGAAAATTAGTACTCTGCGAATTTAAATATGAATATTAAAGGTACCCGGGAGAATTTCCATGAATGTAAGCGATGCAAAGCAAAATCGCTGAAACATAATAATTTTAAAGGCCCACTTAATTACCGGTTATTTTTTTTTATAGTGCCATCATATACGGTTTTAATAACAATCTATGCCATAAAATATGATTAAATTACTATAATTCATCACCATTTGGAACGTCTGTATCTCAGAAGGTGCCCATAGGGTAATAGAAAATAGCTGAAATCATAAAATCATTACACCCCCTTATGGTTCCCAAATGCAACATAATTCAAACAAAAGGGGAATAACTCTAAATCTAAATATATAGAGTTATTCCATTGAAAATAATACTTTGTGTAGAAACTTTAGCACAGAACAGACATCGCAACAAAAACATGTTCACAGTTTATTACATCGAATAAGTTGAAAATACAATGTTTTGGAACTTCCACTTTCAAATGGTATATAATATGGCATACTGTATATTTTATATATTGTGATTTGGGGGTTCGAATATTAAGTGGGCCTTTAACAATATAATTATACAGTAATGTCCCAAAGTAATTGACCACTTAACCACAGCAGAATTATGGGTAACTTTTCAGGATTTAGTCAGAAATATGGCTTGTTGCCATTCATCGGAAAGCTCTCGACGAAAGCTTTCCGATGAATGGCAGCAAGCCATTTTTCCGACTAGATCCTGAAAAGTTATCCATAATTCTGCTGTGGTTAAGGAGTCGATTACTTAGAGCATTACTGTATCGTGTTGTATTGTTACCAGTCTTAGCCGAGCAGTTTTGTGCATTGTTGATTTAGTTTGCTTTTCAAAGAGAGTTCAACTATAATCTATTAATGAGATATACAGTAATGCCCTAAGTAATTGACCCCAGTAGAATTATGTGTAACTCTCCCCGAGAGCTTTCCGATGAATGGCAACAAGCCATATTTCCGACTAAATCCTGAAAAATTACCCATGATTCTGCTGTGGTTATGGAGTCGATTAATTAGGGCATTACTGTAGACCCGTCAAAAAATTCCCACAGGAGTCCATGATCAACTTTGTGAAAGTCGGTCGAGAGCTCCTATACAACTACATGTACATGGTATTATCTGTATTATATTCAACCATCGATTTTGAAAATGAAAGCTTGTACAACAATCATTGTTATCTCTTAATGAGGTGCGAGTGCTTCTAGTACTTGACTGTGTGACAAAGTTCTACTTTCGTTTGAACCTCATTCTGCTTAGGCCCCATCTTCTGGGAAGTATCTACATGTATATTCTCAAAATAGCATTGTTTTTAGTTATTTCTCTTCAGTATCTATATCCCCTAATTTGAAGATAAAATATGGGTACTAGTACATAATCGAGGTGACTAATGGGTGAACATCACCAACTTCAACTGGGGAAGTTCAATCTGATCCTATATTTAGGTCTCCCATACAGGGTTGCCAATAGGTACTGGTACCGGTACTGAAACCGGCGGTAATCAGGAATTAAATCGGTAACGGTTCTGATGTCGAGTACCAACGGTTCTCGGTACTGACTGTTGATTTCTATTAATATACCTCTTTAGCATAACAAATATATTAAAAGGGTTAATTAAGAAGCTCAACATAACGCCAAACACAACTGCGATGGGTTAATGTGATATCGTCAGCACATTCAAACATTGATTTCTAATAATATACATCTTAACGAATATAAAGGGTTAATTAAGCCGTCAACATAACGCCAAACACAATTGCGATGGGTTAACATGATATCGTCAAACATCAAAGACACAGTATGCCTCACTATGACAACTTGTCACAAAATTGACAGAATGCATGCATTGTGATAACTGTATTTCTTTGATGCGGACGGCATGCCGCCGGATTTGGGCACCGACCAGTGTTCGCGCTGGACCGAAAAAAACTTTAGCCAAAAGTTTAGCCAAATGAAAATTTTATTAGCCAAATGAAAAAAACTTTAGCCAAATGTTTTTAGCCAAATTAAAAAAAACTATGGCCAAATTAAATCATCGTTTTCTGGTCGGTTCACAATTAATGACTAAAACGTCAAATCTAACAGACACAGGTAAAATACACAATAATTTAACTAATTTTGATGAACTAGATATATTTTGATATATATCATTTATTAAAAATTTATTAATTAATCTTTATGTGGAAGAGTGATTTGGGGGGGGGGGGGGGGGGGGGGGGTGGGTAACCCGGGATTGTCCTTCTTAATGTCATTATTTTTTTGTTTTATATCAATATCTTTTTAAAAATCATTAAATATTAATTATCCTTGCGAAAATATTTAAGTGACATCTGGAAACTAATAACTTAATATTGTTACGCCATTATCAAATTGCAATCTGTCATAAAAGCATGCATATTATTTTGAATGTATCGGTATTGACGACAAATAGCCATAAAATATCTGTCGTGATTCACATTTGGCTGATTAAGCTATTGTCTTACACTTGGTGCTCATAAACCTTGACCGTCATAAATACAATGTCATCATAAACATGCATTGTGCAGGAGTCCCGTGAGTGACCAGACAGACAATGGGGGATTAGCGGATTAAATGTAAAATAATGATATTTTGCTGTTTCGTGCAGAGTGACGGGTTTCCCTTTGTACTGTCCGCGATCGGGTTTCCTTTTGTACAGTCGGCGATATATTCCCACTTACAATGTTTTCGGACTAGATCGTTCACATCACAGAATTGAAAACCCACTTGCCAAAA
>CP136062.1:49765644-49778144 GCA_032622095.1 Siphonodentalium dalli
TAGCTAATGAAAACTAATCAAAGGACAGTGTCACTCTGCATAATTTAAAGATGCATTATCCGAATTAACGCTTCTAAATTACTATTTCTTTGGCTTCGGGGTAAAAAATATTTTATTCGAGTCGAGGAACCCAACCATCAAAGCTCAGCGGTGTGACTAATTACCGCCCGGGACCGCCCGGGACCGCCCGGGAACCGCCCGGGACCGCCCGGGCGGCCCCACGGACCCGTGGATACAATATATCGACGGTATAACGTAGCGACATGCCACATGAGGGCAACATAGAAATATTTACTCGCTCGCTCGTCTCCGGCCGGTCATATTAACCCCACAAATGCCGATATTGGCTAAAATAGCCTGGGTGATTACTGGTGTCTTCGTGTGTTTTCAGACAGATTATTTTGGTGATTCTCGGTAGTGCAATACACCTGAGTGTTAATTCCATGTATTGACTCGTTGACGCGTCCACGGCCGATGTTATTAACCCCTCAAATTCCGGTAAAATAGTGTATAAACAAAAGAACCTTGGAACCGCCCGGGACCGCCCGGGCGGCCACATGGGCCCGTGGACACTATATCTCGACGTTATAACATAGCGACATACCCCACGAGGTCAACCTAGAAAATGTTACTCGCTCGACCCCGGCCGGTGTTATTAACCCCTCAAAATCCGACAAAATGTTATATAAACAAAAAGAACACCGGGACCGCCCGGGACCGCCCGGGTGGCCCCACGTGCCCGTGGACACAATATCTCGACGTTATAACGTAGCGACATACCCCACGAGGTCAACCTAGAAAATGTTACTCGCTCGCTCGACTCCGGCCGGTGTTATTAACCCCTCAAAATCCGAAAAAATGGTATATAAACAAAAAGTACATTGGGACCGCCCGGGACCGCCCGGGAGGCCACATGGGCTCGTGGACACTATATATCGACGTTATAACGTAGCGTCATACCCCACGAGGTCAACTTAGAAAATGTTACTCGCTCGCTCGACTCCGGCCGGTGTTATTAACCCCTCAAAATCCGAAAAAATGGTATATAAACAAAAAGAACATTGGGACCGCCCGGGACCCCCGGGAGGCCTCATGGGCCCGTGGACACTATATCTCGACGTTATAACGTAGCGACATACCCCACGAGGTCAACCTACAAAATGGTACTCGCTCGCTCCTCTCCGGCCGGTGTTATTAACCCCTCAAAATCCGATAAAATGGTGTATAAACAAAAAGAACATTGGGACCGCCCGGGACCGCCCGGGAGGCCACAAGGGCCCATTGACACTATATCTCGACGTTATAACGTAGCGACATACCCCACGAGGTCAAACTACAAAATGGTACTCGCTCGCTCGACTCTGGCCGGCGTTATTAACCCCTCAAAATCCGATAAAATGGTATATAGACAAAAAGAACATTGGGACCGCCCGGGACCACCGGGTGGCCCCACGTGCCCGTGGACACAATATCTCGACGGTATAACGTAGCGACATGCCACCTGAGGGCAACATAGAAAAATTTACTCGCTCGCTCGTCTCCGGTCGGTCATATTAACCCCACAAATACCGATATTGGCTAAAATAGCCTGGGTGATTACTGGTGTCTTCGTGTGTTTTCAGACAGATTATTTTGGTGATTCTCGGTAGTGCAATACACCTGAGTGTTTATTCAATGCATTGACTCGTTGACGCGTCCACGGCCGATGTTATTAACCCCTCAAATTCCGGTAAAATAGTGTATAAACAAAAGAACCTTGGAACCGCCCGGGACCGCCCGGGCGGCCCCATGGGCCCGTGGACAGTATATCTCGACGTTATAACATAGCGACATACCCCACGAGGTCAACCTAGAAAATGTTACTCGCTCGCTCGACCCCGGCCGGTGTTATTAACCACTCAAAATCCGACAAAATGGTATATAAACAAAAAGAACATTGGGACCGCCCGGGACCGCCCGGGTGGGCCCACGTGCCCGTGGACACAATATCTCGACGTTATAACGTAGCGACATACCCCACGAGGGCAACCTAGAAAATGTTACTCGCTCGCTCGACTCCGGCCGGTGTTATAAACCCCTCAAAATCCGATAAAATGGTATATAAACAAAAAGAACATTGGGACCGCCCGGGACCGCCCGGGAGGCCCCATGGGCCCGTGGACACTATATATCGACGTTATAACGTAGCGATATACCCCAAGAGGTCAACCTACAAAATATTACTGGCTCGCTCGACTCCGGCCGGTGTTATTAACCCCTCAAAATCCGACAAAATGGTATATAAACAAAAAGAACATTGGGACCGCCCGGGACCGCCCGGGACCGCCCGGGTGGCCCCACGTGCCCGTGGACACAATATCTCGACGTTATCACGTAGCGACATACCACACGAGGTCAACCTACAACATGGTACTCGCTCGACTCCGGCGGTGTTATTAACCCCTCAAAATCCGATAAAATGGTATATAAACAAAAAGAACATTGGGACCGCCCGGGAGGCCCATGGGCCCGTGGACACTATATCTCGACGTTATAACGTAGCGACATACCCCACGAGGTCAACCTACAAAATGGTACCCCGCTCGCTCGACTCCGGCCGGTGTTATTAACCCCTCAAAATCCGATAAAATGGTATATAAACAAAAATAACATTGGGACCCGCCCGGGACCGCCCGGTGGCCCCACGTGCCCGTGGACACAATATCTCGACGTTATAACGTAGCGACATGCCCCACGACGTCAAAATAGAAATGTTACTCGCTCGCTCAACTCCGGCCGGTGTTATTAACCCCTCAAAATCCGATAAAATGGTATATAAACAAAAAAAATTGGGATCGCCCGGGTGGGCCCTTGGACACTATGCCTCGACGTTATAACGTGGCGACATACCCCACGAGGTCAACCTAGAAAATCTTACTCGCTCACTCGACTCCGGTCGGTATTATTAACCCCTAAAAATCCGATATTGGCTAAGAGGGCACGGACAGCTCGGTGTCTTCTTTTGATTTCGGACAGCATATTTTGATGATGCATGGTAGTGCAATACCACCTGATAGTGACTTCCAGATATTGACTCGCTGACGCGTCAACACAAAATCCCGCAAAATACCGTATCACCATAATTATTCGGCTCTGCATGATCGTAAATATCGCAATTTTCTTGAATGTTTTCAATAAAAATTAATAACTTTACACCTATTATTTTTATATTTTGACACGAGCGGGTGTAATTGTGTTGATTTCCACAGCAACTGCTTGTCTGAAGAGAGCCGCGGCAGATGTTTGAATGTGTTGATATCAATTAGCAGTAAAACGGTATCGCAATTGTTATATTGTATACATTAACCACTTCACAATAATCAGAAGACATATTGGCGGATTTAAACCGAAACTGTGTTTTCATAACACTTGGGGAAGACGAACAGGTAATCTCGTGACAACAGTGGAGATTTGCGATGAGGTTTCCGTGTTTTTATTGCAATCGAAAATGGTCGTAATCCCAAAATCTTCTTGGTGCTAGACAATAACGATCAAGATGACGAAGAGAGTTTTGTGATATTGGAAACCCGTGTACTTAATTTGCTTACCGACCAATCACACGATATTACGTTATGGGGTAGATTATATATAATCGTGTGTGAATTAAAAATAAAATATAATTTTAAATATCTTAAAATCATGCGACCACGTATTCGATTCACGCTTCCATCCATGGTGCTGTATCCGTGTTCCGTCTGCTCTACTGAAGCTGAAGGTGAGTCAATATATTTTATATGACCATATTACATATTATATATTTTCTTTATTAGCTCCACATATGGAGATTATGATGACCTCCATCACCGGGAATAATGTTTTCAGTCCTTGCCCAAAAGGTCGTGGGTTGGGTTGCAATATGGGGAGGTACTTTGACCAGGAAAATCATATTATACATGTCCAGTTGACATCAGATGTCTTAAAAGGGCACTAATTATGTATAAAATAAAACATTAATTATATAACCAAAATTGTTGAAATCTGATCGGTGAAAATTGAAACATGTGGGTAAAATTGGCCCATGGCGTGTCAAGAGAAAAGGGCACAAAGTATTGGTAAAATAAAATAATTAATTTTAATAACATCGGCCGTGGACGCGTCAACGAGTCAATACATGGAATTAACACTCAGGTGTATTGCACTACCGAGAATCACCAAAATAATCTGTCTGAAAACACACGAAGACACCAGTAATCACCCAGGCTATTTTAGCCAATATCGGCATTTGTGGGGTTAATATGACCGCCGGAGACAAGCGAGCGAGTAAATTTTTCTATGTTGCCCTCAGGTGGCATGTCGCTACGTTATACCGTCGAGATATTGTGTCCACGGGCACGTGGGGCCACCCGGGCGGTCCCGGGCGGTCGCAATGTTCTTTTTGTCTATATACCATTTTATCGAATTTTGAGGGGTTAATAACGCCGGCCGGAGTCGAGCGAGCGAGTAACATTTTGTAGGTTGACCTCGTGGGGTAAGTCGCTACGTTATAACGTCGAGATATAGTGTCCATGGGGCCTCCCGGGCGGTCCCGGGCGGTCCCAATGTTCTATTTGTTTATATACCATTTTATCGGATTTTGAGGGGTTAATAACACCGGCCGGAGACGAACGAGCGAGTACCATTTTGTAGGTTGACCTCGTGGGGTAAGTCGCTACGTTATAACGTCGAGATATAGTGTCCATGGGCCCATGGGGCCTCCCGGGCGGTCCCAATGTTCTTTTTGTTTATATACCATTTTATCGGATTTTTAGGGGTTAATAACACCGACCGGAGACGAGCGAGCGAGTACCATTTTGTAGGTTGACCTCGTGGGGTAAGTCGCTACGTTATAACGTCGATATATAGTGTCCACGGGCCCATGGGGCCTCCCGGGCGGTCCCGGGCGGTCCCAATGTTCTTTTTGTTTATATACCATTTTATCGGATTTTAAGGGGTTAATAACACCGGCCGGAGTCGAGCGAGCGAGTAACATTTTCTAGGTTGACCTCGTGGGGTATGTCGCTACGTTATAACGTCGAGATATTGTGTCCACGGGCACGTGGGGCCACCGGGCGGTCCCGGGCGGTCCCAATGTTCTTTTTGTTTATATACCATTTTATCGGATTTTGAGAGGTTAATAACACCGGCCGGGGTCGAGCGAGTAACATTTTCTAGGTTGACCTCGTGGGGTATGTCGCTATGTTATAACGTCGAGATATAGTGTCCACGGGCCCGTGGGGCCGCCCGGGCGGTTCCGGGCGGTTCCAAGGTTCTTTTGTGTATACACTATTTTACCGGAATTTGAGGGGTTAATAACATCGGCCGTGGACGCGTCAACGAGTCAATACATGGAATTAACACTCAGGTGTATTGCACTACCGAGAATCACCAAAATAATATGTCTGAAAACACACGAAGACACCAGTAATCACCCAGGCTATTTTAGCCAATATCGGCATTAGTGGGGTTAATATGACCGGCCGGAGACGAGCGAGCGAGTAAATGTTTCTATGTTGCCCTCAGGTGGCATGTCGCTACGTTATACCGTCGAGATATTGTGTCCACGGGCCCGTGGGGCCGCCCGGGCGGTCCCGGGCGGTTCCGGGCGGTAATTAGTCACACCCAAGCTCAGAGTGATCAGATATCGATTTTTGAAGTTTGTTATTTCTCGAGATGTTCAATTATTTCTGGCCCAGAAACACCTAAATAAAAAAATTCAAAACCTAAATCCAACATCTGATGTGGAATTTTGCAAGGACTCTAATGCCACCAAAATTATACCGAGATACTAAAGAAGCAACCTACAAAAAGCTATTTATCTGTCCAAAACGTTGTCCCGTGATCTAAAATCATTACACTAACGCGACCATAAAATGTGTTGCCACGTTTCCCCTTGGTATCAGTTGTATATCACATCTGTCGCAACGGAAACTTCCATGTTAACAACATAAAATATGTTTCCTGAGTATTCGTGAAATTCTCACGGAAATTAACAATTGAAACGCCGGATTTTGTACCGTATATTTATTCACCGTCATTACACTAACGCAGAACACTAAAATAATATATGCATTGACTGAACATTAAACAGCTGTGATAAAAGCGTCTGAGGTAAGCGTGTTCTCAAACTAGTTGATTGGTTTGGTTGTCGATATTCATAATTGTTATCACATGATGAACGCGAAATCGTCATTACACTAACCCGTCATGACATTAACGCTGTTTGCATTAATGTTATGACGCTGCGTTGGTGTAATAACGTGTTTTCATTATAGTCCAGGTGCATGGTGTAACAATTGTGCAAAATGTGACATAATCATGCATTTGGTATATATGTTCACTGTGTACTACTGATCATTTTCAGATATGGAGGCAATGGCGACAGGTCGTTCCTTAGCAAGTGTTGCTAGGCAACTGCCTAAAATCGAATAAATGCACATATGACAAATATTATGGCAGTTTTAACAAACTCATTTTTATGATGAAAACAATCTATCTCATATATATTTTGAAGACCTCTGTTTGTATGTATGTTTGTATGTTTGTATGTCATTTATACAAATCTACGATTCTCGACCGATCGGGACGAAACTTGGTACGTGCGTGTAGTTTGACCAGGCGGTGGACGTTGTCGTATTGGCGAGCCCGTGCGGCGCCCGCTTCGTGCATGCGCAGACGAGATCTCGGAAACGGGTGGAGCTATCGACTTGAAATTTGCTATGTGAATGTATCTTGCCCCGGATGCGAATTTTATCGGGTCGCCGAGCCCGTGCGACGCCAGCTTCGCGCATGCGCAGACCAGATCTCGGAAACGGGTGGAGCTGTCGACTTGAAATTTGGTTTTTGAATAGCCCGGACAACGTCGGGCTCATCGGCTAGTTATAATATATAGTTGTTGTCAGTGTGGATCTGACAAGAAAATTACCATATTTCTTACCTGCATGGGTTGATAACGGTTGCTAGGGACATCGAAAAACGTACATATGGCTATTATGGCAATTTTAACAAACTAAACTGCACCATGTAGCATTTTGTCGATGAAAACAATTATTTTTCTTTCCATAAAGGCATCGTCAAGGTACATTTCTCGGTCCATGGCGTAGATATATCATGTATATACGGGGCTGGGTCCATGAATGTCCTACGTATAGACACCTGCTCATTCTTGGGTACAATGTCATACTATACCTTTATCGACCTGTGTCCCATGACCTACATATATTACCCTCGGTCCATGGCCAACCTGCAGCATGGTGGCATTGGTGTATGGTATATTCAAAGGGACCACCACATGTGATCTTTATATAGGGCATTGTTCCAATATCTTGTAAATAATAATCTCCGTTATATCACGAGTCCAATTGTGTCGTTTAACGATGTCAACAGTTCGAGCCAGGGTGCATGGCGGGAGAGGGGGACACCTAAAATATTTTTAGCGCCGATTTCCACCAAATTGTTACATATTCATCTTCGTGATACGATGAATATAGTCGTGTGGTTTAAATACGCCAAAGTGGTGCCGTTTGGGTTAACAATGGGGGCATTAAATTGATACGAATTTAGTCAGTCGCCGATTTCCACCAATTTTATATATAGTAATCTTCATAATGAGCCTAATTGTGTGGTTTAAAGATGACAAAAGTGGCATCGCTTGATTTAGGGATAGGGAAGAGAGGGTCCTTATTCCTGTTACTCCAAATAGTCATTTTGTTATACTCGGAAGTTGTTCCTGTTCCTCGTTCCGTTCATGTTTCTCCAAATAGTCAATCCCAACATGTATACTGTCTACCGCTGATATCAGGCAAGAATATATCCAAGCACACACAGTGCAGTAACTCAGATAGTTCCCATACGTACCAGAATCGTTAATCTTTTTACCCTAATGTGTTCGAAAAAAGCACAAGTTGTTGTGTAATTGGCTAATTTAGTTAACACTAATATTCGAACTTTTAAGCTGATAATTTTAATACGGAAAAGTGTTATTCTATACTTTCCCCATCGAAACGTTTGGGTAATTCAATATATTCTTGTTGAACATGTTGTGTGTTATTGAACGAGTCGATGGCTTGAGGTAGGTTGGTACTTCTTGCTGCATGGTGTACAACGCACGCAAGTCGATGGCTTGATGTAGGTTGGTTCTTCATGCAGCATGGTGTACAACGCACGCAAGTCGATGGCTTGAGGTAGGTTGGTTCTTCTTGCTGCATGTGTACAACGCACGCATATTAGGTACGTCTGTCGTGCATGAATCGACTGTATGCGTGTCCCTTATACCAGATTTCTTCGGCGTGTTTGCATTGTTATAATGGCAACACAGATGTATTTTGGGTGGGGATGAGTTTTGGAGTATTGACACATATGAATGCACATTTATGAAGTGGACTACTTCCCAAGATCTTATTGAAATTAACGTCGAGTGTAAATTTCACGAACAAGACGTCATGCTCTTGCCCCCCCCCTCTCTCTCTCTCTCTCTCTCTCTATCTCTCTCTCTATAATAATAAGTGAGGTTGCAAAAGGGACAACTGTGTCCAAGTTGACTTTTAAAGAATGTGTAGCAATCGGTGTGTGTTATAACAGGTTATGAATTCGAAGGGTCAACAATCATAGTCGATCCTACATGTACATGTACCATAATCTATCTAGCAATCGGAATGAACCATGTGTAGGATATAAAATCTTCAGAACATATCATTGCAATGCCTACAAGCCACACAATACAAGCAGAATATTTCTTATATTTTCATAGACCAGAACGTGCATACGGTGGATGCCACTATGGCGTCATATGTGTTCCAGCTCGTTAGGGAGTCACTAGGATACGACGTCAAACGAGGAATGAACATGTACTACCCTACTGATGCCACGGCCTTCACATTTGACACCGGTTGCCAGGGTAACTGGAATCTGGACTGTGCGTCATTCGACGGAAGCCAGGGTTCCAAAATAGAGGTACCTGTGTTCCTTAATGGACACGAGAGCTTACACAAATTTCAGATATCGATGTACATCAACGCAGACAACATCGATAGCGGCACAATATTCTCATACAAAAGTGATGACGTCATTATCGACAATCGGGTGATTGCGATGGATCTATTTTTAAGACCTGGCGGTCATTTGGAAGTCTGGCTTCAACATAGCAACAACCAAACGTTTGAGATGACATTGGCTAACGCGACCACGGGAGGCGTTTGGACGTTTGTTGGACTGTCACACGACAATAAGCATGGAAAAGTGAAACTCGTCGCTGATGATAATAAATCGATGAAGGAGTACAACACAACCGAGGATATAGATTGGCGATATGTCCTATCATTCCCTGGACGCTTAAAGTTCGGAGGGTCGCACACCGGTCGACCTTCTTTCAATGGGAAGATGTTTTGTGCGTCAATTGTACCAGGCGAAATTGACAAGGAAAGCGAGGAAAAATTCGATTACGACGACCTGCTTAGCATATATTGCATCTCAGACTGTCAGTGGAAGATACCAGCGGATCTATCCGTCACAGGTATTCATTATTTCAGAACATCAAAATAATTGCAGCAGCGACTTTTGAAACATATCCCCGATTCCTTATTCCTTATTCCTTATTTGAATGAAAATATATGCTTCGGCAAAACTAAACTCATGGCTGGGTGACCGATAATATCCCGTTAGGCCAAAAATAATATGAATGCGTGTTTCTGGTAACGGGTCCAAAAAATATTGGGGCGGACGGGCGATTTTGCATTTTATTTATTTATTTTTATTTTATTTTCAAAAGTTAACAATCGAACATAATGAGCAAATTATGAAGTCAGACATCAGAAATAGAGAAAATGATATACTGCGTATACATGCAATAATATCCGAAAACAACATTTACAAATAAATCAGCTCAGAATAACAAAGTTCCAAATATGTTTTATGAACTTTCATGCGATAGAGTGGTACCGGGTACCATAAATGAAATAAATGGGATCTGGTCTGCTTTTTATGTTATCTTCATTTTTCACTGTGCTCACATGTTTATCTATCACAGCTTTAAACCAGCCTTACATATATATTACAATAAAACCATAGTCAGAAATGGTAACGCCCTCAAGATCATATTATTAGCCATAAATATAAATTATAATATAAAATATATTGGTTACATGAATTCACCGCCTCAGAATTCCGTTAAAACAACTAATCCTTCAAATTATTACAAAAAAACTACGGCTTATTACTGCAGGTTTCTCGTTCACCAAACCAGAAAGCTTCTAAATGCGGATCAAAAATTGCGTTCCCGCCATAAAATCTTCAAGTGTGCATGGCCCAGCCATTGTTCATACCTATACATCGAACGCAATTAACGCGGTCATAATAGTTACATACTGCAACTGTAAGACATCCAGCGAATACACACCCCACGAAACCCCGAAATGTGTTGTCATGCGAGATATCCCATCGCTATAGCTCAATTTGACACGGCCAGATTAGTCTTCCTACAATATCCTAAAACAATAAAGCTTATCAAATCATCGGTATAGTCAATAGAACTTTCACGAACTTGGACATCGACACTTTCTAATCGCTCTATATAAGCATGGTCAGACCTATCATCGAATACTGTAACTCTGCGTGGAGTTAGAGAAATTGTGTTAGAGAAATACAAAGAAAAGCAACGAAACTAGTTCGTCAAATCAAAACTCTATGCTACCGAGACCGATTGTTAAGACTAAATCTGATGTCTTTAAAATATCGAAGATTTAGTAGAGGAGATCTAATCGAGATATATAAACTGTTGAATGGTCATTACAATATCAATGCCTGTGACCTATTAGAAAACATTCATCAGGAAGAACAAGAGGACATGATAAAAAGCTACAGATGCCCATTGTTAACAAGGCCATAGGAAAATATTTCTTCACGCAGAGGGTGGTAAATAGCTGAAACTCTCTGCCAGACCACGCGGTTGATGCTCCAACACTCGATCAATTCAAAATATACAAAGACACATTCTTCTATTATATAAAATACGAGTTCGACGACAAGAATTAGTTAGTAATATGTTCAAGTGACTCACAAGTAAATATCGAATGACGATACATATATTTGTAAACAAACATTGCAAATAATGTTATTGGACGAAAAATCGCAAGACTTGTTCCGTATTATGATGATGATGATGATGATATGATTGATAGAACAAACCACTATTATGATGATCGTGTCGTTATTTGTTTAAAATACGTATCAATTGTCATGTTTTTATGTATGGCTCGTGTTTTTATGTATGGCTCGTGTTCTTATGTATGGCTCGTGTTCTTATGTATGGTTCGTGTTCTTATGTATGGCTCGTGTTCTTATGTATGACTCGTGTTCTTTGATCACCAACTATCCGGAAACATGGGCCAACATTCCGATTTTAATGCCATTGATAGTACCGATTTACGATGATACATAAATCACAACAAATTGAGAGTATAGTTGACATAAAATTGTTGGTGTATGTTATATCGGAGATTTGTAGGCATGTTATATCCGTTGGAAACGAAGACGACAGTAAGCTATATAAGCCTTTTTGGTCGTTCCGCCCACTTAGAAAGATGATACCCAATATTCTTAAAATGGTAATATGTATACAAGATCTTGGTACCATGCTGTCTCATGAATACCTCACTCAGACAGCATGGGACCAATATCTTGTATCTGGTCGTTGCTATTTGATTGGGTATTTAGTGGCTGATTGATTGTATGTTCGTTATAATGTATTGAAATTGTATGATGGGTAGATGTGAATTCGGGAGGTGTGGATAATATATGATGGGTTATAAAGAACTGAGGCGGAGGAGAGGAATAGCGAGAAAGTGAGGGAGAGAAAGAGGGTAGAGTGAGAAGAGAGAGAGAGAGAGAGAGAGAGAGAGAGAGAGAGAGAGAGAGAGAGAGAGAGAGAGAGAGAGAGAGAGAGAGAGAGAGAGTAGGAAGAGGAATAATGCATATTAAATATTTTAAGGATACGTCACCGGTGTAACCAACGCATAGTGAAATGTACCGGAGTCGAGATCACAGGAACACATGCGGAAAACTTAAGGGAAACGTCTTGTTCTGAGGATGTACTTCTGGAACTCTTCAAACATTTGCAGATTTATGTGTTTATTTAAAGTGACATCTCCATTTAGGAAAAGGTTTGTTGTAATGTTAACAAAATCAGGTATATTCTCTAAAAGAATAAATGTGGGAATTGGAATATGAAGTGTTCGCAGTCCTCGATCTGGCCACACATACAGAGGTTAGTGTCGGATATATATATATGGTTTTCCAGTTTGTGGGCATTTAAATCACTACATTTAGCTCTTAAGCGTGCATGTTGAATCTGAGCATTTCGCGCATAACAGAAGGCAAACCAAGGCTTTTTCGGGATTATATTTGAGTTTATCAATTGCTTAAATTCATGTGGATCTTCTGTATTTTGCAAGTTTTGATCAAGTGTGTTCCAGTTTCTTGCCGTTGCTAGG